>JAEOAE010002495.1:0-59694 GCA_036365155.1 Meriones psammophilus
CAAGACAATTATCCATTTCATTTAGATTCTCAAATTTTGTGGCATATAGGCTTTTGTAGTATGACCTAATAATTGTTTGGATTTCCTCAATGTCTGTGGTTATGTCCCCATTTTCATTTCTGATTTTGCTGATCTGGATAGTTTCCCTCTGCTTTTTAGTTAGTTTGGCTAAGGGTTTGTCTATCTTGTTGATTTTTCTCAAAGAACCAGCTTTTTCTCTCATTGATTCTTTGGATAGTTTTATTTGTTCTAGTTGATTGATTTCAGCCCTTAGTTTGATTATTTCCAGCAGTCTGCTCCTCTTGGGTCTATCTGCTTCTTTTTTTCTAGGGTTTTCAGTTGGGCCATTAAGTTGTTTGTATGTGATGTTCTGAATTTCTTCTTGCAGGCACTTAGTGCTATAAATTTTCTTCTGAGCACTGCTTTCAATGTGTCCCATAAATTTGGGTATGTTGTGCCTTCCTTTTCATTGAATTCTAGGAAGTCTTTAATTTCTTTCTTTATTTCTTCTTTAACCCAGCTGTCATTGAGTAGTAAGTTGTTCAGTTTCCATGTGCATGTCGGCTTTTTGTTGTTTCTGTTGTTGTTGATGTCTAGCTTTAGTCCATGGTGGTCAGATAGTATACAAGGGATTATTTCAATCCTTTTGTATCTGTTGAGGCTTGCTTTGTGACCCACTATATGGTCTATTTTGGAAACGGTTCCATGCGGTGCTGAAAAGAAGATGTACTCTTTTGAGTTTGGGTGAAACGATCTGTAGACGTCTATTAGGTCCATTTGATTTAGGAATTCTGTGAGTGCTTTTATTTCCCTATTTGGTGTCTGTCTAGTTGATCTGTCCCTTGGTGAGAGTGGAGTGTTGAAGTCTCCCAATATTAAGGTATTAGGATCAATGTATGATTTAAGCTTTAATAATGTTTCATTTACGAATGTCGGTGCTCTTGTATTTGGGGCATAGATATTCAAGATTGTGATGTCCTCTTGGAGGATTTTTCCTTTGATGAGAATATAGTGGCCCTCCTTATCTTTTTTTATTAACTTGGGTTGAAAGTCTATTTTATTAGATATTAGGATGGCTATTCCATCTTGTTTTCTGGAACCATTTGCTTGAAAAACAGTTTTCCAGCCCTTTACTCTGAGGTAATGTTTGTCTTTGTTGCATAGGTGTGTTTCTTGGATGCAACAGAATGTTGGATCCTGTTTCCTTAACCATTCTGTTAGCCTGTGTCTTTTTATTGGTGAGTTGAGTCCACTGATATTGATAGATAATAGTGACCAATGCATGTTAGTTCCTTTTGTAATGGAGTCGATGATTTAACCCTGTTTCATTGCTGTTTTTTCTTTTCATTTTTTGGGACATTATCTGTATGCCCTGTTTTCTTGGGTGAGTTTGTTTTCATTGGATTGGAGTTTTCCTTCTAGTATCTTCTGTAGGGATGGTTTGCTGTGTAGATATTGTGTAAACTTAGTTTTGTCATGGAATATTTTGTTTTCTCCATCTATGTTGATTGAAAGCTTTCCAGGGTATAGTAGTCTGGGTTGACACTTGTGATCTCTTAGAGTCTCCATGATACTTGCCCAGGCCCTTCTGGCTTTCATAGTTTCTGATGAGAAGTCTGGTGTGATTCTGATAGCTCTACCTTCATATGTTACTTGTCCTTTTCCCTTGCTGCTTTTAATATCTTTTCTTTGTTCTGTAGATTTAGTGTTTTGACTATGATGTGATGTGATGTGTTTCTTTTCTTGTCTAGTCTATTTGGAGTTCTGTAGGCCTCCTGTATATTTATGGACATCTCTTTCTTTAAGTTGGGAAAATTTTCTTGTATGATTTTCTTGAAAATATTTTCTGGACCTTGAGTCTGAGTCTTCTTTTTAGTGAATTCCTATTATTCTTAGATTTTGTCTTTTCATAGCATCCTTGATTTCTTGGATATTTTTGATTGGAACTTTTCTGATTTTACTTTTTCTTTGAGAGAAGTATCCATTTCTGCAAGTGTGTCTTCAGCTCAGAGATTCTCTCTTCCATCTTCTTCCATCTCTTGTATTCTGTTGGTGATGCTTACTTTTGTGGTTCCTGATCTTTTCTCCAAGTTCTCCAACTCAAGAGTTTTCTCATTTTGTGTTTTCTTTATTGATTCTAATTCTGTTTTCATGCCTTGCACCATTTCTTTCATGTGTTTGAATTTGGATTCCTGACTTTCTATGATGGCCTCTATTTCTTTTTCATTTCCTTCTTATATACCACTAATTTTTCCTCTACTTGTGTATCTATTTGTTTGGCTATGTTTGCCTGTGTTTCTTTAAGGATATTGTCTATTTCTTCTTTCTTTGCCTCCAATTGACTGGCCATTTCTTTGAAAGACTTGTTCATTTCCTCCTTATGAGCCTCAAATAATTGGGCAAACATGGCTTTAAAATCATTTTCCTGTGCTTCTGCTGAATTGGAGTATCCATCGATTTTGGGGTTTGCTGGTGAAGTCATGATGTCTGATTTATGTTGGAAGTGTTCTTTCGCCTACCCCTGGCCATTGGCTTATCTGAAACCTTCCCTGTTTGTTTTGGATTCTGCAGATCAGACTGGTGCTGTCTCTCTCTGTTATCTGGAGAGTTCTTCAGGAAGCTGAGCACTCTCAGCGTGTGCTGAGGACTAGCTGTACCTGTGGGAGGAAAGTACACAGGCGCAAACGGGGCAAATGCAAGCGTGTGTGTGCGTGCACGTGTGTGTGTGTGTCTGAACAGAAGCGCAAAAGCACAACTTTGTATACTAATTAACATACTTGTCGCCCGTTCAATTATTATAACAGGAAAACTGAAAAGTGATATATCGTGACTGTACAGCACAGGAACAAGATTGAACTAAAGAACAGAAAAGGAAAACACTACTTTTAAACTAAATCACATGTGTGTCGCTCGCACAATTAGGAAGACAGGGAAACTGAAAAGTGATATATCGCAGTGTATGGCACAGAAACAAGTTTCCAACAGAAGAACAGAAAAGCAAAGCACTACATTTAAATGGCATCACATTTGTGTTGCTCGCTCAATTAGGAATACAAGAAAACTGAAAAGTGATATATCAAATTGTACATCACAGGAACAAATTTTCATCGAAAGAACAGAAACTCAAAGCACAACTTTGTAAACTAATTCACATTCGTGTCGCCTGTTCAATTATTATAACAGGAAAACTGAAAACTGATATAACCTAACCTAAGCCTAACCTAACCTAAACCCCTATCCTAACCCTAACTCTAACACTAAACCCCTATCCCTAACCCTAACCTAACACTAACCCTAGCCCCTAACCCCTAAACCTAAACCCTACAAAACTGCCGTAAACTAAATCACATGTGTGTCAACTCCTAACCTGAAAGTGTTATCCCCTGTACTGCACGAAACAAGTTTCCATCAAAGAACCATAAAAGCACAACTTTCTAAATTAATTCTAACTGTCACCTGTTCAATTGTATAACAGGAAAACTGAAAGTGATATAACTTTTCTAAGCCTAACTAAACCTAACCCCCTACCCTAACCCCTAACCCTAACTTAACCTTTTTAAACTAAAACACTGTTTCCAACAAAAACTAAATCACATGTGGGCTCACTTAGGAATACAGGAAAACTGAAAAGTGTTATCCCACTGTACTGCACAGAAACAAGTTTCCATCAAAAGAACAGAATCTGTACAGCACAGACAACAAACAGAAAGGCTTTCTAAATTAATTCAATTAACTGTCACCTGTTCAATTATTATAACAGGAAAACTGAAAAGTGATATATAACCCTAATCTAAAACCTAACCCTAACCCCTTAAACCTAACCAAACCCTAACCTAACCCTAAACTAACCTAAACCTAACCTAACCTAAACCTAAATATAGTTTCTCTAACCCCTAACTAAATCACATGTGTGTAAGCCTAAACAACCTAAAATTAACCTAATATAACAACTTTCTAAATTAATTCATGTAACTGTCACCTGTTCAATTATTATAACAGGAAAACTGAAAAGTGATATAACCTAATCTAAACCCTAACCCTAACCCTTAAACCTAACCGAAACAGAACCAACTAACCCCTAAAACCTGACTCTAACCCTAACCCTAATATAACCCCTAAACCCAAACCTAACCTAAACCTAACACTAACTTGTTCCTCACAACAAGTTTCCAACAAAAGAACAGGAAAGCAAAGCACTACTTTGTAAAGGGAATCACATGTGTGTCGCTCGCTCAATTAGGAATACAGGAAAACTGAAAAGTGTTATCTCCCACTCTATGGCACAGAAACAAGTTTACATCGAAAGAACAGAAACTCAAAGCACAACTTCATAAACTAATTCACATATGTGTCGCCCGTTCAATTATTATAACAAGAAAACTGAAAAGTGATATATCGCACTGTACAGCACAGAGACAAGTTTGCAACAGAAGAACAGAAAGGCAAACCACTGCTTTGTAAACTAAATCACATGTGTGCCGCTCGCTCAATTAGGAATACAGGAAAACTGAAAAGTGTTATCTCACACTGTAGAGCACAGAAACAAGTTTTCATCAAAAGAACAGAAACACAAAGCACAACTTTGTAAACTAATTCAAATACGTGTCGCCTGTGCAATTATTGTGACAGGGAAACTGAAAAGTGATATAACCCTAACTCTAACCCTAACCCTAATCCCTAAACCTAACCCTAACCCCAACCCTAACCATAACCCTAATCCCCTAACCCTAACCTTAACCCTAACCCTAAACCTAACTGTAACCCTAACCCTACCCTAACCCTAACCCTAAACCTAACCCTAACCTAAATTGTTCCTAACAGGAACAAGTTTCAAAGGAAAGTACATAAGCGCAAAGCACTCCTTTGTAAACTAAATCACATGTGTGTTGCTCGCTCAATTAGGAATACAGGAAAACTGAAAAGTGTTATCTCGCACTGTATGGCACAGAAACAGGTTTCCATCGAATGAACCGAAATGCAAAGCACAACTTCGTAAACTAATTCACATATGTGTCACCCGTTCAATTATTATAACAGGAAAACTGAAAAGTGATATATCGCACTGTACAGCACAGAAACAAGTTTCCAACTGAAGAACAGAAAAGCAAAGCACTACATTCTAAACACAATCTCGTGTGTCGCTTGCTCAATTTGGAATACAGGAAAATGGAAAAGTGTTATCTCGCACTGTACAGCACAGAAAAAAGTTTCCATCAAAAGAACAGAAACGCAAAGCACAACTTCATAAACTAATTCACATATGTTTCGCCATGCAATTATTATAACAAGAAAACTGAAAAGTGATATATCGCACTGTACAGCACAGAGACAAGTTTGCAACAGAAGAACAGAAAGGCAAACCACTACATTGTAAACTAAATAACATGTGTGTCGCTCTTTCAATTAGGAATACAGGAAAACTGAAAAGTGTTATCTCGCACTATACAGCACAGGAACACGTTTCCAACGAAAGAACAGAAAAGCAAAGCACTACTTTGTAAAGAGAATCCCTTGGTTTCGCTCGCTCAATTTGGAATACAGGAAAACTGAAAAGGGTTGTCTCCCACTGTACAGCACAGAAACAAGTTTCCATCCAAAGAACAGAAACGTAAAGCACAACTTTGTTAACTGATTCACATATGTGTCACCCATTCAATTATTATAACAGGAAAACTGAAAAGTGATATATTGCACTGTACAGCACAGGAACAAGTTTTGAATGAAAGAACAGAAAAGCAAATCACTACTTTGTAAACTAAATCACATGTGTATCGCTCGCTCAATTATGAATATAGGAAAACTGAGAATTGATATATATCACTGTACAGCACAGGAACAAGTTTCCAACAAAATAACAGAAACGCAAAGCAAAACTTTGTAAACTAATTCATATATGTGTCACCTGTTTAATTACTATAACAGGAAAACTGAAAAGTGATATAACCCTAACCCTAACCCTAACATTAACCCTAACCCTAACCCGCTGAACCTAACCCTATCCCTAACGCTAACCCTAACCCCCTAACTTTAACCCTAACCCTAACCCTACCATAACTCTAACTCTAACCCTAACCCTAACTCCTAACAGGAACAAGTTTCTAACGAAAGAACATAAACGCAAAGCACTACTTTGTAAACTAAATTACATGTGTGTCACTCGCTCAGTTATGAATACAGGAAAACAGAAAATTTATATATCGCACTGTACAGCACAGGAACAAGTTTCGAACGAAAGAACAAAAAAGCAAAGCACTACATTGTAAACTGAATCACATGTGTGTCGCTCGCTCAATTAGGAATACAGGAAAACTGAAAAGAAATATATCGAACTGTTCGGCAAAAAACAAGTTTTTTGGTAACAAAATCACAACTGTGTCATCCGTTCAATTAGGAATACAGGAAAACTGAAAAGTGATATCTCTCACTGTACCTCACAGAAACAAGTTTCCAATGAAAGAACAGAAATTTAAAGCACAACTTTGTAATCTAAGTAAGATGTTTATAGCCCTCTTAATTAGGAATACAGGAAAAATGAAAAGTGATATCTCCCTCTTTAGAGATCAGAGAGAAGTTTCCAATAAAAGAATAGAAACGAAAAGCACAACTTTGGAAACTAAATCACATGTGTGACACCCGTTGAATTAGGAATACAGGAAAACTGAAAAGTGATATCTTGCATTGTACCTCAGAGAAACAAGTTTCCAATGAAAGAAAAGAAATATAAAGCACAACTTTGCAAATTAAGTAACATGTGTGTCATACATTCAATTAGGAATACAGGAAAACTGAAAAGTGATATCTCCCACTGTAATGCACAGAAACAAGTTTCCACCAAAAGAATAGAAAGGAAAGTCACAACTTTGTAAACTAAATCACATTTGTGTCGCCCGGTAAATTAGGAATACAGGAAAACTGAAAAGTGATATCTCCCATTGAGAGCACAGAAAGAAGTTTCCATCGAAAATACAGAAATGTAAAGCACAACTTTGTAAACTAAGTAACATGTGTGTCGTCCATTTAATTAGGAATACAGGAAAACGGAAAAGTCATATTTCCCACTGTAGTGCACAGAAACAAGTTTCCACCAAAAGAATAGAAAGGAAAGTCACAACTTTGTAAACTAAATCACATTTGTGTCGCCCGTTCAATTAGGAATAGAGGAAAACTGAAAAGTGACATCTCGCACTGTACCACACAGAAACAAGTTTCCAACGAAAGAAGAGAAATGTAAAGTACAAATTTGTAAACTAAGTAACATGAGTGTTGCCCGTTCAATTAGGAATAGAGGAAAACTGAAAAGTGACATCTCGCACTGTACCACACAGAAACAAGTTTCCAACGAAAGAAGAGAAATGTAAAGTACAAATTTTTAAACTAAGTAACATGTGTGTTGCCCGTTCAATTAGGAATACAGGAAAACTGAAAAGTGATATCTCCCACTGTAGTGCACATAAACAAGTTTCCACCAAATGAATAGAAAGGAAAGTCACAACTTTGTAAAATAAATCACATTTGTGTTGCCCGTTCAATTAGGAATAGAGGAAAACTGAAAAGTGATATCTCGCACTGTACCTCACAGAAACAAGTTTCCAATGAAAGAACAGAAATGTAAAGCACAAATTTGTAATCTAAGTAAGATGTGTATAGCCCTCTCAATTAGGAATACAGAAAAACTGAAAAGTTATATCTTGCACTGTAGTGCAAAGAAACAAGTTTCCACCAAAAGAATAGAAAGGAAAGTCACAACTTTGTAAATTAAATCACATTTGTGTCACCCGTTCAACTAGGAATACAGGAAAACTGAAAAGTGATATGTGCACTGTAGTGCACAGAAACATTTTTCAAACAAAAGAAGAGTAATGTAAATTACAACTTTGGAAACTAAATCACATGTGTGTCGCCTGTTCAAATAGGAATACAGAAAAACTGAAAAATGATATCTCGCACTGTAGTGCACAGAAACAAGTTTCCACCAAAAGAATAGAAAGGAAAGTCACAACTTTGTAAAATAAATCACATTTGTGTTGCTCGTTCAATTAGGAATACAGGAAAACTGAAAAGTGATATCTCCCACTTTAGAGCACAAAAAGAAGTTCCCAATGAAAGAATATAAACACCAAGCAGAGCTTTGGAAAATAAATCACATCTGTGTCATCCGTTCACTTAGGAATACAGGAAAACTGAAAAGTGATACCTTGCACTGTACCTCACAAAAAGAATTTTCCAACGAAAGAAATGAAATGTAAAGTACAAATTTGTAAACTAAGTAACATGTGTGTCGCCCGCTCAATTAGGATAACAGGAAAACTGAAAAGTGATATCTCTCACTGTACCTCACAGAAACAAGTTTCCAATGAAAGAACAGAAATGTAAAACACAACTTTGTAATCTAAGTAAGATGTTTATAGCCCTTTCAATTAGGAATACAGGAAAAATGAAAAGTGATATCTCCCATTTTAGAGCACAGAAAGAAGTTTCCAATAAAGAACAGAAACGAAAAGCACAACGTTGGAAACTAAATCACATGTGTGTTGCCAGTTTCATTAGGAATACAGGAAAACTGAAAAGTGATATCTTGCATTGTACCTCAGAGAAACAAGTTTCCAAAGAAAGAAAAGAAAAATAAATCACAACTTTGCAAACTAAGTAACATGTGTGTCATACGTTCAATTAGGAATACAGGAAAACTGAAAAGTGATATCTCCCACTGTAGTGCACAGAAACAAGTTTCCACCAAAAGAATAGTAAGGAAAGTCACAACTTTGTAAACTAAATCACATTTGTGTCACTTGCTCAGTTAAGAATACAGGAAAACTGAAAAGTGATATATCGTACTGTACAACACGGGAAGAAATTTCGAATGAAAGAAGAGAAAAACAAAGCACTACTTTGTAAACAGAATCACATGTGTGTCGCTCGCTCAATAAGAAATACAGGAAAACTGAAAAGTGTTATCTCGCACTGTACGGCACAGAAAGAAATTTTCATCGAAAGAACAGAAACACAAAGCACAACTTTGTAAACGAATTCACGTACGTGTGGCCAGTTCAAATATTATAACAGGAAAACTGAAAAGTGATATATCGCACTGTACAGCACAGGAACAAGTTTCCAATGAAAGAACAGAAAAGCAAAGCACTACTTTGTAAAATAAATCACATGTGTGTCGCTAGCTCAATTAGTAATACAGGAGAACTGAAATGTGATATATCGAACTCGATGGCAAAGAATCAAGTTTTTATCAAAAGAACAGAAGCATAAAGCACAACTTTGTAAACTAATTCATATACGTGTCGCCTGTTCATTTTATTATAACAGGAAAACTGAAAAGTGATATAACCCTAACCTAACCCTAACCTAACCCCTAACCCTAACCCTAACCCTAACCCTACCCTAACCTAACCTAACCCTAACCCTGACCCTAACCCCCCTACCCTAACCCTAACTGTAACAATAACCCCTAACCCTAACCCCTAAACCAACCCTAACCCTAACCTAAACCTAACCCTACCCTAACCTAAACCTAACCCTAACTTGTTCCTAACAGGAACAAGTTTTCAACAAAAAGAACATAAATCACACATGTGTCTCTGGCTCAATTAGGAATACAGGAAAACTGAAAAGTGATATATCACACTGTACTGCAGAGAAAGAAGTTTCCAACTGAAGAACAGAAACGCAAAGCTCTACTTTGTAAAAAAATCAAATGTGTGTGGCTCGCTCAATTAGGAATACATGAAAACTGAAAAGTGATATACCGCACTCTACATCACAGGAACAAGTTTCCAACAAAAGAACAGGAAAGCAAAGCACTACTTTGTAAAGGGAATCACATGTGTTTCGCTCTCTCAATTAGGAATACAGGAAAACTGAAAAGTGTTATCTCGCACTGTATGGCACAGAAACAAGTTTCCATCGAATGAACAGAAGCATAAAGCACAACTTTGTAAACTAATTCACATATGTGTCACCCGTTCAATTATTATAACAGGAAAACTGAAAAGTGATATATCGCACTGTAAAGCACAGAAACAAGTTTCCAACTGAAGAACAGAAAGCGCAAAGCTCTACTTTGTAAACTAAATCACATGTGTGTCGCTCGCTCAATTAGGAATACAGGAAAACTGAGAATTGATATATAACACTGTACAGCACAGGAACAAGTTTCTAACAAAATAACAGAAAGCATAAAAGCACAACTTTGTAAACTAATTCACATACGTGTCACCTGTTCAATTATTATAACAGGAAAACTGAGAATTGATATAACCGTAACCTAACCTAAAGCCCTAACCCTAACCTAACCCTAACCCTAACCTAAACCTAACCCTAACCTAACCCTATCCCTACCCCCAACCCTAACCCTAACCCTACCCTAACCCTAACCCTAACCTAACCTAACCTTCAACCTAACCTAAATCCTTCCAAACATGAACAAGTTTCCAACGAAAGAACATAAGCATAAAGCACTACTTTTTAAACTAAATCACATGTGTGTCACTCGCTCAGTTAAGAATACGGAAAAACAGAAAAGATATATATCTCCCAGTACAGCACAGGAACAAGTTTCGAACGAAAGAATAGAAAAGCAAAGCACTACTTTGTAAACTGTATCACATGTGTGTCACTCACTCAATTAGGAATAAAGAAAACTGAAAAGTCATATATTGAAGTGTTCGGCAAAGAAACAAGTTTTCATCGAAAGAACAGAAACAAAAAGCACAACTTTGTAAAGTAATTCACATACGTGTCACCTGTTCAATTATTATAACAGGAAAACTGAAAAGTGATATAACCCTAACCCTAACCCTAACCCTAACCCGCTAAACATAACCCTAACACTAACGCTAACCCTAATCCCTAATCGTAAACTTAACCCTAACCGTAACCCTACCCTAACCCTAACCCTAACTCCTAACAGGAACAAGTTTCCAACGAAAGAGCATAAACGCAACGCACTACTGTGTAAACTAAATCACATGTGTGTTACTCGATCAATTAAGAATAGAGGAAAACTGAAAAGTGACATATCGCACTGTACGGTACAGAAACAAGTTTCCATCGAAAGAACAGAAACGCAAAGCACAACTTTGTAAAGTAATTTACATATGTGTCACCTGTTCAACTATTATAACAGGAAAACTGAGAAGTGATATAACCATAACCTAACCTAACCCTAACCCCTAACCCTAACCCTAATCCTAAACCTACCCTTACCTAACCTAACCCTAACTCCTAACAGGAACAAGTTTCCAACAAAAGAGCATAAGCATAAAAAGCACTACTGTGTAAACTAAATCACATGTGTGTTACTCTATCATTTAGGAATACAGGAAAACTGAAAAGCGATATATCAAATATGCGGCAAAGAAACAAGTTTACATCGAAAGAACAGAAACACAAAGCACAACTTTGTAAAGTAATTTACATACGTGTCACCTGTTCAACTATTATAACAGGAAAACTGAAAAGTGATATACCACCATAACCCTAACCTAACCCTAACCCCTAACCTAACCCTAATCCTAAACCTACCCCTTACCCTAACACTAACCCTAACTCCTAACAGGAACAAGTTTCCAACGAAAGAGCATAAGCATAAAAGCACTACTGTGTAAACTAAATCACATGTGTGTTACTCGATCATTTAGGAATACAGGAAAACTGAAAAGCGATATATCGAAATATGCGGCAAAGAAACAAGTTTACATCAAAGAACAGAAACACAAAGCACAACTTTGTAAAGTAATTTACATACGTGTCACCTGTTCAACTATTATAACAGGAAAACTGAAAAGTGATATAACCCTAACCCTAACCCTAACTCTAAACCCAACCTAACCTTCAACCTAACCCTAACTTGTTCCTAACAGGAACAAGTTCCCAACGAAAAAGAACATAAGCATAAAGCAATACATTTTAAACTAAATCACATGTGTGTCACTCGCTCAGTTAAGAATACAGGAAAACAGAAAAGTTATATATCGCACTGTACAGCACAGGAACAAGTTTCGAACGAAAGAACAGAAAAGCAAAGCACTACTTTGTAAACTGAATCTCATGTGTGTCGCTCGCTCAATTAGGAATACAGGAAAACTGA
Source organism: Meriones psammophilus (assembly GCA_036365155.1). Classification (NCBI taxonomy): domain Eukaryota; kingdom Metazoa; phylum Chordata; class Mammalia; order Rodentia; family Muridae; genus Meriones; species Meriones psammophilus. The sequence goes on from JAEOAE010002495.1 coordinate 12,101, forward strand.
AAAGAGATATATCGAACTGTTCGGCAAAAAACAAGTTTTTTGGAAACAAAATCACATCTGTGTCATCCGTTCAATTAGGAATACAGGAAAACTGAAAAGTGATATCTCGCACTGTACCTCACAGAAACAAGTTTCCAATGAAAGAACAGAAATTTAAAGCACAACTTTGTAATCTAAGTAAGATGTTTATAGCCCTCTTAATTAGGAATACAAGAAAAATGAAAAGTGATATCTCCCTCTTTAGAGCACAGAAAAAAGTTTCCAATAAAAGAATAGAAACGAAAAGCACAACTTTGGAAACTAAATCACATGTGTGTCACCCGTTGAATTAGGAATACAGGAAAACTGAAAAGTGATATCTCCCACTGTAGTGCACAGAAACAAGTTTCCCCCTATAGAATAGAAAGGAAAGTCACAACTTTGTAAACTAAATCACATTTGGGTCGCCCGCTAAATTAGGAATACAGGAAAACTGAAAAGTGATATCTCCCATTTTAGAGCACAGAAAGAAGTTTCCAATGAAAGCACAGAAACACAAACCACAACTTTGGAACATAAATCACATGTGTGTGGCCAGTTCCATTAGGAATACAGGAAAACTGAAAAGTGATATCTCCCACTTTAGAGCACAGAAAGAAGTTTCCAATGAAAGAACATAAACACAAAACAGAGCTTTGGAAAGTAAATCACATCGGTGTCATCCGTTCAATTAGGATTACAGGAAAACTGAAAAGTGATAGGCATTGTATCTCACAGAAACAAGTTTCCAATGAAAGAAAAGAAATATAAAGCACAACTTTGTGTTCACAGAAAATAGTAAGGAAAGTCACAACTTTGTAAACTAAATCACATTTGTGTCGCCCGTTCAATTAGGAATACAGGAAAACTGAAAAGAGATATCTGCACTGTATCTCACAGAAACAAGTTTCCAATGAAAGAATAGAAATGTAAAAGTCACAACTTTGTAAACTAAGTAACATGTTTGTAGCCCGTTCAATTAGGAATACAGGAAAACTGAAAAGTGATATCTCCCATTTTAGAGCACAGAAAGAAGTTTCCATAAAAAACAGAAACACAAACCACAACTTTGGAAAATAAATCACATGTGTGTGGCCAGTTCAATTAGGAATACAGGAAAAACTGAAAAGTGATATCTCCCACTTTAGAGCACAGAAAGAAGTTTCAATGAAAGAACATAAACACAAAACAGAGCTTTGGAAAGTAAATCACATCGGTGTCATCCATTCAATTAGGATTACAGGAAAACTGAAAAGTGATATCTCGCATTGTACCTCAGAGAAACAAGTTTCCAATGAAAGAAAAGAAATATAAAGCACAACTTTGCAAACTAAGTAACATGTTTGTCATACGTTCAATTAGGAATACAGGAAAACTGAAAAGTGATATCTCCCACTGTAGTGCACAGAAACAAGTTTCCACCAAAGAATAGTAAGGAAAGTCACAACTTTGTAAACTAAATCACATTTGTGTCGCCCGTTCAATTAGGAATACAGGAAAACTGAAAAGAGATATCTGCACTGTAGTGCACAGAAACAAGTTTCCAACAAAAGAATAGAAAGGCAAAGCAAAACTTTTTAAACTAAATCAAATTAGTTTTGCCCGCTAAATTAGGAATACAGGAAAACTGAAAAGTGATATCTCCCATTTTAGAGCACAGAAAGAAGTTTCCAATGAAAGCACAGAAATTTAAAGCACAACTTTGTAATCTAAGTAAGATGTTTATAGCCCTCTTAATTAGGAATACAGGAAAAATGAAAAGTGATATCTCCCTCTTTAGAGCACAGAAAGAAGTTTCCAATAAAAGAATAGAAACGAAAAGCACAACTTTGGAAACTAAATCACATGTGTGTCGCCCGTTCCACTAGGAATACAGGAAAACTGAAAAGTGATATCTCCCACTTAAGAGCACAGAAAAAGTTTCCCTTGAAAATACAGAAATGTAAACACAACTTTGTAAACTAAGTAACATGTGTGTCGACCATTCAATTAGGAATACAGGAAAACTGAAGAGTGATATCTTGCAGTGTAGCACACAGAAACAAGTTTCCAACGAAAGAAGAGAAATTTAAAGTACAAATTTGTAAACTAAGTAACATGAGTGTTGCCCATTCAGTTAGGAATACAGGAATACTGAAAAGTGATATCTCCCACTTTAGAGCACAGAAAGAAGTTCCCAATGAAAGAACATAAGCACAAAGCAGAGCTTTGGAAAATAAATTACATCTGTGTCGCACTTTCAAATAGGAATACAGGAAAACTGAAAAGTGATATCTCCCACTGTAGTGCACAGAAAAAAAGTTTCCACCAAAAAAATAGAAAGGAAAGTAACAACTTTGTAAACTAAATCACATTTGTGTCGCCCGCTCAATTATGAATACAGGAGAACTGAAAAGTGATATCTCCCACTTTAGAGCACAGAAAGAAGTTCCCAATGAAAGAACATAAACACAGAGCAGAGCTTTGGAAACTAAATCACATGTGTGTCGCCCGTTCAATTAGGAATACAGGAAAACTGAAAAGTGATATCTTGCACTGTACCCCACAGAAATAAGTTTCCAATGAAAGAACAGAAATGTAAAGCACAACTTTGTAATCTAAGTAAGATGTGTATAGCCCTCTCAATTAGGAATACAGGAAAACTGAAAAGTGATATCTTGCACCGTACCTCACAGAAACAAGTTTCCAATGAAAGAACAGAAAGGCAAAGCACAACTTTGGAAACTAAATCACATGTGTGTCGCCTGTTCAATTAGGAATACAGGAAAACTGAAAATTGATATCTCCCACTTTAGAGCACAGAAAGAATTTTCCAATGAAAGAACAGCAACTCAAAGCACAACTTTGGAAACTAAATCATATGTGTGTCCCCCATTCAATTAGAAATACAGGAAAACTGAAAATTGATATCTCCCACTGTACCTCACAGAAACAAGTTTCCAATGAAAGAACAGAAATGTAAAGCACAACTTTATAAACTAAGTAAAATGTGTTTTGCCAGTTCAATTAGGAATACAAACAAACTTAAAAGTGAAATCTACACAGTACCACACACAAAAAAAGTTTCCAACAAAAGAACAGAAAAGCATCTCACAACTTTGTAAACTAAATATCATTTGTGTTCCCTACTCATTTAGGAATACAGGAAAACTGAAAAGTGATATTTCCCACTTTAGAGCACAGAAAGAATTTTCCAATGAAAGAACAGAAAGGCAAAGCACAACTTTGGAAACAAAATCACATGTGTGTCGCCCGTTCAATTAGCAATACAGGAAAACTAAAAAGTTATATCTTGCCCTGTACCTCACAGAAAAAAGTTTCCAACGAAAGAAGAGTAATGTAAAGCACAACTTTTAAAATAAGTGACATGTGTGTTGCCCGCTCAATTAGGAATACAAGGAAACTGAAAAGTGATATCTGCCAATGTAGTGCACAGAAACAAGTTTCCAACGAAAAAACAGAAATGTAAAGCACAAGTTTGTAAACTAAGTAACATGTGTGTCGCCTGCACAATTAGGAATACAGGAAAACTGAAAAGTGATATCTTGCACTGTACCTCACAGAAACAAGTTTCCAATGAAAGAACAGAAAGGCAAAGCACAACTTTGGAAACTAAATCACATGTGTGTTGCCTGTTCAATTAGGAATTCAGGAAATCTAAAAAGTGATATCTTGCAATATACCTCACAGAAAAATGTTTCTCAAGAAAGAACAGAAATGTAAAGTACAACTTACTTTCTTAACTAAATAACATGTGTGTTGCCTGCACAATTAGGAATATAGGAAAAATGAAATGTGATATATTCTGCTTTAGAGCACAGAAAGAAGTTTCCAATGAAAGAACAGAAAAGCAAAGCATAACTTTGTAAAATAAATATCATTTGTGTTCCCCACTCATTTAGGAATACAGGAAAACTGAAAAGTGATATTTCCCACTTTAGAGCACAGAAAGAATTTTCCAATGAAAGAACAGAAAGCATAAAGCACAACTTTGGAAACTAAATCTCATGTGTGTCGCCCGTTCAATTAGGAATACAGGAAAACTAAAAAGTGATATCTTGCCCTGTACCTCACAGAAACAAGTTTCCAATGAAAGAAGAGTAATGTAAAGCACAACTTTTAAAATAACTGACATGTGTGTTGCCCGCTCAATTAGGAATACAAAAAAACTGAAAAGTGATATCTCCCACTGTAGTGCACAGAAACAATTTTCCAACGAAAGAACACAAAAGCAAAGCACTACTTTTAAACAAAATCACATGTGTGTCGCTCGCTCAATTAGAAATAAAGGAAAACTGAAAAATGATATATCGAACTTTACGGAAAAGAAACAAGTTTCCAATAGGAAAACAGAAATGCAAAGCACTACTTTGTAACTGAAAAGTGTTATCTCGCACTGTAGGGCACAGAAACAAGTTTCCATCGAAAGAACAGAAACACAAACACAACATTGAAAACTAATTCACATACGTGATGCCTGTTCAATTATTATAACAGGAAAACTGAAAGGTTATATAAACTTAACCTAACCCTAACCCGTACCCTAACCTAACCTAAACCTAATCCTAATCCTAACCCTAACCCTAACTTGTTCCTAACAGGAACAAGTTTCCAACAAAAGAACATAAGCGAAAAGCACTACTTTGTAAACTAAATCACATATTTGTCACTCGCTCAATTAGGAATACAGGAAAACTGAAAAGTGATATAACGCACTGTACAGCACAGAAATAAGTTTCGAATGAAAGAACAGAAAATCAAAGCACAACTTTGTAAACTAATTCACATATGTGTCCCCCGTTCAATTATTATAACAGGAAAACTGAAAAGTGATATAACCCTAACCCAAACCCCGTAACCTAACCCTAACGCTAACCTTAACTCCTAACACTAACCTAACATTAACTCTAACCCTACCTAACCTAACCTAAACCTAACCCAAAAACCTAACCCTAACTTGTTCCCAAAGGAACAAGTTTCCAAAAAAAAGAACATAAGCGCAAAGCACAACTTTGTAAACTAAATCACATGTGTGTGGCTCGCTCAATTAGGAATACAGGAAAACTGAAAAGTGATATATCGCATTGTACAGCACAGGAACAATTTTGAATGAAAGAACAGAGAAGCAAAGCACTACTTTGTAGACTAAATCACATGTGTGTCACTCGCACAATTATTAATACAGGAAAACTGAAAAGTGATATATCGCACCATACAGCACAGGAACAAGTTTCCAACAAAGAACAGAAAAGCAAGGCACTACTTTTAAATGGAATCACTTGTGTGGCGCTCGCTCAATTAGGAATACAGGAAAACTGAAAAGTGTTATGTCGCAATGTACAGCACAGAAACAAAGTTTACATCGAGCGAACAAAAGGAAAAGCAAAACTTTGTAAACTAATTCACAGACGTGTTGCCCTTTCAATTATTATCACAGGAAAACTAAAAAGTGATATATAACACTATATAGCAGAGAAACATGTTTCCAACAGAAGAACAGAAAAGCAAAGCACAACTTTGTAAACTAATTCACATAAGTGTCGCCTGTTCAATTAGTATAACAGAAAAACTGAAAAAGTGATATAACCTAACCTAACCCCGTAACCCTAACCCTAACTGTAACACTAACCATAACCCTTAACCTAACCATAACCATAACCCTAACCTAACCTAACTTAACCCTAACCTAAATCTAACCCTCACCTAACCTAAGTTGGTCCTAACAGGAACAAGTTTCCAACGAAAGAACATAAACACAAAGCACTACTTTGTAAACTAAATCACATGTGTGTCACTCGCTCATATAGGAATACAGGAAAACTGTAAATTGATATAACGCACTGTACAGCACATGATCAAGTTTGACGAAAGAACAGAAAAGCAAAGCACTACTTTTAAGCGGAATCACATGTGTGTCGCTTGCTCAATTAGGAATACAGGAAAACTGAAAAGTGTTATCTTGCACTGTATGGCACAGAAACAAGTTTCCATCGAAGGAACAAGCATAAAGCACAACTTTGTAAAATAAATCTCATGTGTGTCGCTAGCTCAATTAGGAATACAGGAAAACTGAAAAGTGATATATTGAACTGTGCGGCAAAGAAACAAGTTTTCATCGGAAGAACAGAAACACAAAGCACAACTTTATAAACTAATTCACATATGTGTCGCCTGTTCAATTATTATAACAGGAAAACTGAAAACTGATATAACCCTAACCTAAGACTAACTAACCTAAACTAACGCTAACGCCATAACCCTAACCCTAACACCAACCCTTACCTCTAACCTAAAACTAACCATAATCCTAACCCTAACCTAACCCTAACCATAACCTAACCTAACTCTAAACCTAACCTAACCTAACCCTAACCTAAGCCTAACACTAACTTGTTCCTAATAGGAAAAAGTTTCCAATGAAAGAACATAAAGCAAAGCACTAGTTTGTAAACTAAATCACATGTGTGCCACTCGCACAATTAGGAATACAGGAAAACTGAAATGTGATATATCACATTGTACAACACAGGAACAAGTTTGAGCGAGCGAAGAGAAAAGCAAAGCAATACTTTGTAAATTAAATCACATGTGTGTCACTCGCACAATTAGGAATACAGGAAAACTGAAAACTGATATATATCTCACTGTACATTACAGGAACAACATTGAAGGAAAGAACAGACAAGCCAAGAACTACTTTGTAAACTAAATCACATGTGTGTCACTCGCTCAATTAGGAATACAGGAAAACTGAAAAGTGATATAACCCTAACCTAACCCTAACCCTTACCCTGTAACCCTAACCTAACCCTATCCCCAACCCTGGCCTAACCTATAACCCTAACCCTAACCCTAACCCTATCATAACCTAACCTAAACCAGACCTAACCTAACCTAACTTGTTCTGAACAGGAACAAGTTTCCAAAAAAAAGAATATAAGCATAAAGCACTACTTTGTAAACTAAATCACATGTGTGTCACTTGCTCAATTAGGAATACAGGAAACCTGAAAAGTGATATATCACACTGTACATCACAGGAAGAAGTTTCCAACGAAAGAACAGAAAAGCAAAGCACTACTTTTAAGCGGAATCACATGTGTGTAGTTGCTCAATTAGAAATACAGGAAATCTGAAAAGTGTGATATATCGCACTGTACATCACAGGAAGAAGTTTCCAACAAATGAACAGAAAAGCAAAGCACTACTTTTAAGCGGAATCACATGTGTGTCGCTCGCTCATTTATGAATGCAGGAAAACTGAAAAGTGTTATCTCACACTGTACGGCACAGAAACAAGCTTCCATCGAGCGAACAGAAAGCATAAAGCACAACTTTGTAAACTAATTTACATATGTGTCGCCTGTTCACTTATTATAACAGGAAAACTGAAAAGTGATATAACCTAAACCTAACCTAACCTAACCCTAACCCTAACCCTAACCTAACCCATAATCCTAACCTAACCCTAACCCTATCCTAACCCTAACCCTAAACCAGACCCTTACCTAACCTAACTTGTTCGAACAGTAACAAGTTTCAAAAAAAAAAAGAATATAAGCATAAAGCACTACTTTGTAAAGTAAATCACATGTGTGTCACTCGCTCAATTAGGAATACAGGAAACCTGAAAAGTGATATATCGCAGTGTACAGCACAGGAAGAAGTTTCAAACGAAAGAACATAAGAGCAAAGCACTACTTTTAAACGGAATCACATGTGTGTCGCTCGCTCAATTAGGAATACAGGAAAACTGAAAAGAGTTATCTCGCACTGTATGGCACAGAAACAAGTTTCCATCAAAGGAACAGAAGCATAAAAACACAACTTTGTAAACTAATTCACATACGTGAGGCCTGTTCAATTATTATAACAGGAAAACTGAAAAGTGATATAACCCTACCCTAACCCTAACCCTAACCCTACCTAACCTAAACATAAACCTAACCGTAACCCTAACCTAACACTAACTTGTTCCTAACACGAACAAGTTTCCAACGAAAAGAACAGAAGCATAAAGCACTACTTTGTAAACTAAATCACATGTGTGTTGCTCGCTCAATTAGGAATACAGGAAAACTGAAAAGTGATATATCGAACTGTATGGCAAAGAATCAAGTTTTCATTGAAAGAACAGAAAGCATAAAGCACAACTTTGTAAACTAATTCACATACCTGTCACCTGCTGAATTATTATAACAGGAAAACTGAAAAGTGATACAACCCCACCACTAACCTAACCTAACCCTAACCCCCTAACCCTAACCCTAACCCTAACCCTAACCTAACCCTAAACCTACCTAACCTAAACCTAACCCTAACCTAACCTAACACTAACTTGTTCCTAACAGGAACAAGTTTCCAACAAAAAAAAAACATAAACTTAAAGCACTAATTGGAAACTATATCACATATGTGTCACTCACTTAATTAGGAATACAGAAAACCTGAAAAGTGATATATCGCACTGTACAGCACAAGAACAAGTTTCAAGCGAAAAGAACAGAATAGCAAAGCTCTACTTTTAAGCGGAATCACATGTATGTCGCTCGCTCAATTAGGAATACAGGAAAACTGAAAAGTGATATATCGAACTGTACTGCACAGAAACAAGTTTTCATGGAAAGAACAGAAGCATAGCGCACAACTTTGTAAACTAATTCACATATGTGTCGCCTGTTCAATTAGTATAACAGGAAAACTCAAAGTTATATAACCCTAACCCTAACCCTAACCCTAACGCTAACCCACTAACCTAACCATAACCATAACCATAACCCTGTAACCCTAAACCTAACCTAACCTAAACCTAACCCCTAACCCTAACCTAAACCTAACTCTAACCGTAAACCTACCTAACCTAAACATAACCCTAACCTAACCTAACCTAACACTAACTCTAACTTCTTCCTAACAGGAACAAGTTTCCAACGAAAGAACATAAACTCAAAGCACTAATTGGAAATAAATCACATGTGTGTCACTTACTTAATTAGGAATAGAGGAAACCTGAAAAGTGATATATCGCACTGTACAGCACACGAACAAGTTTGAGCGAAAGAATAGAATAGCAAAGCTCTACTTTTAAAGCGGAATCACATGTATGTAGCTTGCACAATTAGGAATACAGGAATACTGAAAAGTGATATATTGCACTGTACAGCACACAAACAAATTTCATACAAAAGAACAGAAAAGCAAAGCCACGACCTTTAAGCGGAATCAAATGTGTGTTGCTTGCTCAATTAGGAATATAGAAAAACTGAAAAGTGTTATCTCACACTGTGCGGCACAGAAAAAGTTTCCATCGAAAGAAGAGAAACACAAAGCACAACTTTGTAAACTAATTCACATATGTGTCGCCTGTTCAATTATTATAACAGGAAAACTGAAAAGTGGTATAACGCTAACCCTAACACTAACTCCTAACCTAACCTAACCTAACCCTAAACCCTGTAACCCTAACCATAAACCTAAACCTAACACCTAAACCTAACCTAACCTAACCCTAACACTAAACCCCTAACACTAAACCTAACACTACCCTAACCCCAAACCTAACCCTAACCCTAACCCTACCTAAACCTATTCCTAACCTAACTTGTTCTTAACAGGATCAAGTATCCAACGAAAGAATATAAGCGTAAAGCACTATTTTGTAAACTAAATCACGTGTGTGTCACTCGCTCAGTTAAGAATACAGGAAAACTGAAAAGTGATATATCGCACTGTACAACACGGGAACAAATTTCGAACGAAAGAAGAGAAAAACAAAGCAGTATTTTGTAAACAGAATCACATGTGTGTCGCTCGCTCAATAAGAAATACAGGAAAACTGAAAAGTGTTATCTCGCACTATACGGCACAGAAACAAGTTTTCATCGAAAGAACAGAAACACAAAGCACAACTTTGTAAACGAATTCACGTACGTGTTGCCAGTTCAAATATTATAACAGGAAAACTGAAAAGTGATATATCGCACTGTACAGCACAGGAACAAGTTTCCAATGAAAGAACAGAAAAGCAAAGCACTACTTTGTAAACTAAATCACATGTGTGTCGCTAGCTCAATTAGTAATACAGGAGAACTGAAATGTGATATATAGAACTCGATGGCAAAGAATCAAGTTTTTATCGAAAGAACAGAAATGCAAAGCACAACTTTGTAAACTAATTCATATACGTGACGCCTGTTCAAATATTATAACAGGAAAACTGAAAAGTGCTATAACGCTAACCTAAACCTAACCCCTAACCTAACCCCTAACCTAAACCCTAACCTAACCCCTAACCCTAACCCTAACACTACCCCTAACCCTACCTAACCGTAAAACTAACAATAAACCTAACCTAACATTAACCCTAACACTAACCCAAACCCTAACCTAATTTGTTCCAAACATGAACAAGTTTCCATCGAGAAGGAACAGAAAGCGCAAAACACAACTTTGTAAACTAATTCACATACGTGGCGCCTGTTCAATTATTATAACAGGAAAACTGAAAAGTGATATAACCCTAACCCTAACCCCTAAACCCTAACCCTAACCTAACCCTAACCACGTAACCCTAACCTAACCTAACACTAACCCTTATCTCTAACCCTAACCCTAACCCAGGCCTAAACCTAACCCTAACCCTACCTAACCCTACCCATAAACCTAACCTAACCTAACCTAACACTAACTTGTTCCTATCACGAACAAGTTTCCAGCGTAAGAACATAAGCATAAAGCATTACTTTGTAAAATAAATCACATGTTTGTCACTCGCTCAATTAGGAATACAGGAATAAACTTAACCTAACCTAACCCTAACTCCTAACACTAACCTAAAACTAACCTAACCTAAATCTAACTTGTTTCTAACAGGAACAAGTTTTGAAAAAAAAGAACAGTAAAGCAAAGCACTACTTTCTAAACTAAATGACATGTGTGTCGCTCGCACATTTAGGAATACAGGAAACCGGAAGAGTAATATATCACACTGTACAGCACAGGAACAAGTTTCAAACAAATGATCAGAAAAGCAAAGCACTACTTCTAAAACGGAATCACATGTGTGTCTCTCACTCAATTAGGAATACAGGAAAACTGAAAACTGTTATCTCGTACTCTACAGCACACGAAAAATTTTCCAACGAAAGAAGAGAAAAACAATGCACTACTATGTAAACGGAATCACATGTGTGTCTCTCACTCAAATAGTAATACTGGAAAACTGAAAAATGTTATCTCGCACTGTACTGCACAGAAACAAGTTTCCATCGAAAGAACAGAAATGCAAAGCACAACTTTGTAAACTAATTCACATATGTGTCGCCCATTCATTTAATATAACAGGAAAATTGAAAAGTGATATATTGCACTGTTCAGCACAGGAACAAGTTTCCAACGAAAGAACAGAAAAGCAAAGCACTACTTTGTAAATTAAATCACATGTGTGTTGCTCGCTCAATTAGGAATACAGGAAAACAGAAAAGTGATATATCGAACTGTAAGGCAATGAAACAAGTTTTCATCGAATGCACAGAAACGCAAAGCACAACTTTATAAACTAATTCACATATGTGTCGCCCGTTTAATTAATATTACAGGAAAATTGAAAAGTGATATATCACACTGTTCAGCACAGGAATAAGTTTCCAACGAAAGAACAGAAAAACTGAAAAGTGATATAACAATAACCCTAACCCTTAACCCTTACCCTATCCCCCTAACCCTAACACTACCCTAACCCTAACCCCTAATCCTAACCTAAACCCTAACCTAACCCTAACCCTAACCCTACCTAACCCTAACCTAACCTAAACCTAACCCTAACAATAACCTAAACTTAACTTGTTCCCAACAGGAACTTGTTCCTAACAGGAACTTGTTCCTAACAGGAACAACTTTCCAACAAAAGAACATAAGCATAAAGCACTACTTTCTCAACTAAATCACAAGTGTGTTATTCGATCAATTAGGAATACAGGAAAACTGATAAGTGATATATCTAACTGTATGGGATAGAAACAAGTTTTCATCGAAAGAACAGAAAGCATAAAGCACAACTTTGTAAACTAATTCACATATGTGTCGCCTATTCAATTATTATAACAGGAAAACTGAAAAGTAACATAACATTAAACCTAACACTAACACTAACACTATCCTAACCTAACCTAAACCTAACCTTAACTCTAAACCTAACCCCTAACCCTAACCCTAACCATAACCATAACCCTACCTTAACCCCTACCCCTAACCCTAACCTAAACCTAACCCTAACTTGTTCCTAACAGGAACAAGTTTGAAAAAAAAAGAACAGTAAAGCAAAGCACTACATTCTAAACTAAATGACATGTGTGTCGCTCGCACATTTAGGAATACAGGAAACCTGAAAAGTAATATATCGCACTGTACAGCACAGGAACAATTTCCAATGAAAGAACAGAAAAGGATATCAGTTCTTTGTAAATAGAATCACATGTGTGTCATAAACTAATTCACATATGTGTAGGCTGTTCAATTATTATAACAGTAAAATTGTAAAGTGATATAATGCTAACCCTAACCTAACCCTAACCTAATCCTAACCATAAACCCCTACATCTAACCTAACCGTTACCCTAACTCTAACCCTAAAACCTTACCTAACCTTAACCTAAACCTATCCCCCCTAACCCCTAACCTAACCCTAACCCTAACCTAACCTAACCCTAACCTAACCTAACCTAACCTAAATTGTTCCTAACAGGTTAGGAACAAGTTTCCTAACTTGCTTCCAACGAAAGAACATAAAAGCAAAGCACTACTTTGTAAAGCGGAATCACATGTGTGTCGCTCGTTCAATTAGGAATACAGGAAAACTGAAAAGTGATATATCGCACTCTACAGCACAGGAACAAGTTTCAAACGAAAGAACATAAAAGCAAAGCACTACTTTGTAAACAGGATCACATGTGTGTCGCTTGCTCAATCAGGAATACAGGAAAACTGAAAAGTGATATATCGCACTGTACAGCACAGAAACAAGTTTCCAACACAAGAACAGAAAAGCAAAGCACTACTTTGTAAAGTAATTCACATACATATCGCCTGTTCAATTATTATAACAGGAAAACTGAAAAGTGATATAACCTAACCCTAACCTAACACTAAGCCTAACCATAACCCTAACCCTAACCCCTAACCCTAACACCACCCTAACTCCTAACCTAATCCCTAACCTAACCTTAACCTCAAATTTAACCCTAACCCTACACTAACCCTAACCTAACCTAACCCTAACCTAAAGCTAATTTGTTCCTAATAGGAACAAGTTTCCAAAAGAAAGAACATAAAAGCAAAGCACTACTTTGAAAACTAAGTCACATGTGTGTTTCTTGGTCAATTAGGAATATAGGAAAACTGAAAAGTGATATATCAGATTGTGCGGCAAAGAAACAAGTTTCCAACAAAAGAATAGAAAAGTAACACACTACTTAGTAAACTAAATCACATGTGTGTCACACACTCAATGAGGAATACAGGAAAACTGAAAAGTGATATATCGCACAGTACAGCACAGGAACAAGTTTCCAATTAAAGAACAGAAAAGCAAAGCACTACTTTGTAAACTAAATCACATGTGTGTCACACGATCAATGAGGAATACAGGAAAACTGAAAAGTGATATGTCGAATTGTATGGCAAAGAAACAATTTTCCAACGAAAGAATAGAAAAGTAAAGCACTACTTTGTAAACTAAATCTCATGTGTTTCACACGCTAAATGAGGAATACAGGAAAACTGAAAAGTGATATATCGCACTGTACAGCACAAGAACATGTTTCGAACATAAGAACAGAAAAGTCAAGAACTACTTTTAAACGGAATCACGTTTGTGTCGCTCGCTCAATTAGGAATACAGGAAAACTGAAAAGTGTTATCTCGCACTGTACAGCACAGGAACAAGTTTCCAACTAAAGAACAGAAAAGCAAAGCACTAATTTGTAAACTAATTCACATAAGTGTCGCCGTTCAATTATTATAATAGGAAAAGTGAAAAGTGATATAACCTAACCCTAACCCAAACCCTTACCCCTAACCCTAACCCCTAACCCTAACCCCTAACCCTAACCCTAAAACCTAAGCCTAACCTAACCCTAACCCAACCCTACCTAACCTAACCCTACACTAACCGTAACCCTAACTTCTTCCTAACAGGAACAAATTTCCAAACAAAGAACAGAAAAGCAAAGCACTACTTTGTAAACTAATTCACATACATGTCGCCTGTTCAATTATTATAACAGGAAAACTGAAAAGTGATATAACCCTAACCCAAACACTAACCCTAACCTAACCCTAACCTTAACCTTAACCCTACCTAACGTAAACCCTATACCTAACCTAACTTGTTCCTACAAAGCACTGCATTGTAAACTAAATCACATGTGTGTTGCCCGCTCAATTAGGAATACAAGAAAACTGAAAAGTGATATACCGCACTGTACAGCAGAGGAACAAGTTTTGAGCGAAAGAACAGAAAAGCAAAGCACTAATTTCTAAAGTATATCACATGTGTGTGGCTCGCTCAATTAGGAATACAGGAAAACTGAAAAGTGATATATCGCACTGTACGGCACAGAAACAAGTTTCCATCGAAAGAACAGAAACGCAAAGAACAACTTTGTAAAATAATTCACATATGTGTTGCCCGTTCAATTATTATAACAGGAAAACTGAAAAGTGATATATCGCACTATAAAGCATAGGAACAAGTTTCCAACGAAAGAACAGAAAAGCAAAGCACTACCTTGTAAACTAATTCACATGTGTGTTGCTCGCTCAATTATGAATACAGGAAAACTGAAAAGTGATATATCGCATTATAAAGCACAGCAATAAGTTTCCAACCAAAGAACAGAAAAGCAAAGGACTACTTTGTGAACTAATTCACATATGTGTCACCTCTTCAATTATTATAACAGGAAAAATGAAAAGTTATATAACGCACTGTACAGCACAGGAACAAGTTTCAACGAAAGAACAGAAAAGCAAAGCACTACTTTGTAAACTAAATCACATGTGTGTCACTCGCACAATTAGGAATACAGGAAAACTGAAAACTGATATATCTCACTGTACATTACAGGAACAACATTGAAGGAAAGAACAGAAAAGCCAAGAACTACTTTGTAAACTAAATCACATGTGTGTCACTCGCTCAATTAGGAATACAGGAAAAGCGGAAAAGTGATATATCGAACCTTAAGGCAAAGACACAAGTTTTCATCAATAGTACAAAAGCATAAAGCCCAACTTTATAAACTATTTCACATAAGTGTCGCCTGTTCATTTATTAAAACAGGAAAAATGAAAAGTGATATAACCTAACTATAACCCTAATCGTAACCCTAAATCCCTAACTCTAACCCTAACAAACCCAACCCCCTAACCCTAACCCTAACCCTAACCCTAAACCTAACGCTAAATTGTTCCTAACAGGAACAAGTTTCCAACGAAAGAACATAAACACATAGCACTACTTTGTAAACTAAATCACATATGTGTCACTCGCTCAATTAGGAATAAAGATAAACTGAAAAGTGATATATTGCACTGTACAGGAACAAGTTTCCAAACAAAGAACAGAAAAGCAAAGCAGTACTTTGTAAACTAAATCACATGTGTGTGGCTCGCTCAATTAGGAATACAGGAAAACTGAAATGTGATATATCGCACTCTACAGCACAGGAACAAATTTCCAAAGACAGAACAGAAAATCAAAGCACTACTTTGTAAACTAAATCACATGTGTGTTGCTCACTCAAATAGGAATACAGGAAAACTGAAAAGTGATATATCACACTGTACAGGAACAAGTTTCCAAACAAAGAACAGAAAAGCAAAGCACTACTTTGTAAACTAATTCACATACGTGTTGCCTGTTCAATTATTATAACAGGAAAACTGAAAAGTGCTATAACGCATTGTACAGCACAGGAACAAGTTTCCAATGAAAGAACAGAAAGCATAAAGCACAACATTGTAAACTAATTCACATAAGTATCGCTGTTCAATTATTATAACAGGAAAACTGAAAAGTGATTTAACCCTAACACTAACCCTAACCCTAACCCTGCCTAACCCTAACCTAACCTAACCTAACCTAACTTGTTCCTACAAAGCACTACTTTGTTAACTAAATCACATGTGTTTTGCTTGCTCACTTAGGAATACAGGAAAACTGAAAAGTGAGAAATCGCACTGTACAGCAGAGGAACAGGTTTCCATCGAAAGAAGATAAACGCAAAGAACAACTTTGTAAACTAAATTACATGTGTGAAGCTCGCTAAATTAGGAATACAGGGAAACTGTATTCACATATGTGTTGCCCGTTCAATTATTATAATAGGAAAACTGCAAAGTGATATATCCCAAATAGGAATACAAGTAGGAATACAGGGAAACTGTATTCACATATGTGATGCCCATTCAATTATTATAACAGGAAAACTGAAAAGTGATATATCACACGGTAAAGCACAGGAACAAGTTTCCAACGAAAGAACAGAAAAGCAAAGCACTACTTTGTAAACTAAATTACATGTGTGTCTCTCGTTCAATTAGAATACAGGGAAACTGAAAAGGGTTATCTCAAACTTTACGGCACAGCAACAAGTTTCCATTGAAAAACAAGCATAAAGCACAACTTTGTAAACTACTTCACATACCTGTCGCCCTTTCAATTATTATAACAGGAAAACACAAAAGTGATATATCGCACTGTATAGCACAGGAACAAGTTTCCATCGAAAGAACAGAAAAGCAAAGCAGTTCTTTGTAAACTAAATCACATGTGTGTGGCTTGCTCAATTAGGAATACAGGAAAACTGAAAAGTGATATATTTCGCACTCTACAGCACAGGAACAAGTTTCCAACGAAAGAACAGAAAAGCAAAGCACTACATTGTAAACTAAATTACATGTGTGTCGCTCGCTCAATTAGGAATACAGGAAAACTGAAAAGTGATATATCACACTGTACAGCACAGGATCATGTTTCAAAAGAAAGAACAGAAAAGCAAAGCACTACTATGTGAATTGTGTCGCATTTTGTGTCGTTTGCTAAATTAGGAATACAGGAAAACTGAAATGTGTTATCTCGCAGTGTATGGCACAGAAACAAGTTTCCATCGAAAGAAGAGAAAGCATAAAGCACATCTTTGTAAACTAATTCAAATACGGGTCG
Source organism: Meriones psammophilus (assembly GCA_036365155.1). NCBI lineage: Eukaryota > Metazoa > Chordata > Mammalia > Rodentia > Muridae > Meriones > Meriones psammophilus. Next base: position 29,343 of record JAEOAE010002495.1, read on the forward strand.
CCTGTTTAATTATTATAACAGGAAAACAGAAAAGTGATATAACCCTAACCCTATCCCTAACACCCTAACTAAACCCTAACATTAACCCTAACTTGTTCTGAACAGGAACAAGTTTCCAACAAGAACATAAGCGCAAAGCACTACTTTGTAAACTAAATCACATGTGTGCCTCCTGCTTAATTAGGAATACAGGAAAACTGAAAAGTGATATATCGCACTGTACAGCACAGGAACAAGTTTGAACTAAAGAACAGAAAGGCAAAGCACTACTTTGTAAACTAAATCACATGTGTGTTGCTTGCTCTCAATAAGAATACAGGAAAACTGAAAAGTGATATATCAAACTGTATGGCAAATAAACAAATTTTCATAAAAGAACACAAACACAAAGCACAACTTTGTAAACTAATTCAAGTGTTGCCTGTTCAATTATTATAACAGGAAAACTGAAAAGTGATATAACCCTAACCCTAACCCTAACACTAACCCCTAACCCCCTACTAACCCAAATAACACTAACCCTAACCTAACCCTAAAGTTTCCTACAAAGAAATTCTAAATCACATGTGTGTCGCCTGTTCAATTATTAACAGGAACAACATCCAAAGAAAACTGAAAAGTGATGTGTGTCACTAGCTCAATTATACCCTATGGCAAATAAAGTAAAAGTTTTCTCGAAAAAGAACACAAACACAAAGCACAACTTTGTAAACTAATTCACATTCGTGTTGCCTGTTCAATTATTATAACAGGAAAACTGAAAAGTGATATAACCTAACCCTACCACTAACCCTAACCTAACCCCTAACTAAACTAACCTAACCTAACAGTAACCCCCCCTAACCTAATCCCCTAACCCAACCTACCTAACCTAAACCCTAACCTAACCTAACCTAACCCTTTGTTCCTAACAAGAACAAGTTTCAAAACCGAGGACATAAACCCAAAGCACTAATTTCTAAACTAAATCACATGTGTGTTGCTCGCTCAATTAGGAATGCAGGTAAACTGGTATGTGATATATCTCACTGTACAGCAGAGGAATAATTTCTGAATGAAAAAAAAAAGAAATGCAAAGCACTACTTTGAAAACTAATTCAAATTTGTTTCACTTGCTCAATTAGGAATACCGGAAAACTGAAAAGTGATAAATCACCGTCCACAGCACTGGAACAAGTTTCCAACAAAAGAACAGAAAAGCAAAGCACTACTTTGTAAACGGAATCACATGTGTATCTCTCCCTCAATTAGGAATACAGGAAAACTGAAAGGTGTTATCTCGCACTGTACGGCAAACAAACAAGTTTTCATCGAAAGAACAAGCATAAAGCACAACTTTGTAAACTAATTCACATTCGTGTCGCCTGTTCAATTATTATAACAGGAAAACTGAAAAGTGATATAACACTAACCCTAACCCTACCTAACCTAAACATAACCCTAACCGTAACCCTAACCCCCTAACCCTAACCCTAACCTAACCCTACCCTAACCCTAAACATAACCGTAACCTAACCCTAACCTAACACTAACCCTACCTAACCTAAACCTAACCTTAACACTAACCTAACCCTAACCCCTAACCCTAACCTAACCTAACCCTACCTAACCATAACACTAACCTAAATGCTAACTTTTTCCTAACAAGAATAAGTTTACATCCAAAGAACATAAGCGCAAAGCACTACTTTGTAAACTAAATCACATGTGTGTCACTAGCTCAATTAGGAATACAGGAAAACTGATAAGTGATATATCGCACTGTAGAGCAGAGTAACAAGTTTCGAACGAAAGAACAGAAAAGAAAGCACTACTTTTAAATGGAATCACATGTGTGTCGCTCGCTCAATTAGGATTACAGGAAAACGGAAAAGTGATATATCGCACTGTACAGCACAGGAACAAGTTTCCAATAAATGAACAGAAACACAAAGCACAACTTTGTAAACTAATTCACATAAGTGTTGCCTGTTCAATTATTATAACAGGAAAACTGAAAAGTGATATAATCCTAACCCTAACCTAACACTAACACTAACACTAACCCCTAACCCTAACCCTTACCCAAACCCTAACCCTAACCCTAACCCTAACCCTAACCCTAACCCTAACCTAACCTAACCCTAACCATAACCCTAACCATAACCCTAACTTGTTCCTACAAAGCACTACTTTGTAAACTAAACTAAATCACATGTGTGTCGCTAAGCAATTAGGAATACTGGAAAACTGAAATGTGATATATTGCACTGTACAGTACAGGAACAAGTTTTGAACGAAAGAACAGAAAAGCAAAGCACTACTTTGTAAACTAAATCACATGTGTGTGGCTCGCTCAATTAGCAATACAGGAAAACTGAAATGTGTCATGACTCATTGTGCGGCACAGGAACAAGTTTCCATCAAAGAACAGAAGCATAAAGCACAACTTTGTAAACTACTTCACATTCATGTTGCCTGTTCAATTATTATAACAGGAAAACTGAAAAGTGATATAACCCTAACCCTACCCCTAAGCCCCTAACCCTAACCCTAACCCTAACCCTAAGCCCCTAACCTCTAACCCTAACCCTAACACTAACCCTACCCTATCCATAACACTTACCCTATCCCTACCCTAGACCTAACCCTAACACTAACCCCTAACCCTATCCTAACCCTAACCCTAACCTAAACCTAACCCTAATCCTAACCTAACCCTAACTTGTTCCTAACAGGAACAAGTTTCCAACGAAAGAACATAAATGCAAAGCACTATTTGTAAACTAAATCACATGTGTGCCATTCGCTCAATTAGGAATACAGGAAAACTGAAAAGTGATATAACCCTTTTTGAAGTGATACAGCACTTCAAAAAGTTTTGAACAAAAGAACAGAAAAGCAAATCATTACTTTTAAACGGAATGAAATATGTGTCGCTCGCTCAATTAGGAATACAGGAAAACTGAAAAGTGATATAATGCACTGTACAGCACAGGAACAAGTTTCGAACAAAACAACAGAAAAGCAAATCACTACTTTTAAAAGGAATCAAATGTGTGTCGCTCGCTCAATTAGGAATACAGGAAAACTGAAAAGTGTTATCTCGCACTGTATGGCACAGAAACAAGTTTCCATCAAAAGTACAGAAACGCAAAGCACAACTTTGTAAACTAATTCACATATGGGTCACCCGTTCAATTATTATAACAGGAAAACTTAAAAGTGATATAACTCTTACCCTAACCATAACCTAACACTAACCCTAACCCCCTAACACTAACCCTAACCTAACCCTAACCTGAACCCTACCTAAGCATAACCCAAACCCTAACCGTCACTTGTTCCTACAAAGTACTACTTTTTAAACTAAATTACATGTGTGTTGCTCGCTCAATTAGGAATACAGGAAAACTGAAAAGTGATATATCGCACTGTACAGCAGAGGAACAGGTTTCGAACAAAAGAACAGAAAAGCAAAGCACTACATTGTAAACTAAGTCACATGTGTGTGGCTCGCTCAAATAGGAATATAGAAAAAATGTAAAGTGATATATCAAATCGTACTACACAGAAACAAGTTTCCATCAAAAGTACCGAAACGCAAAGTTCAACTTTGTAAACTAATTCACATACATGTCACCTGTTCAAATATTATAACAGGAAAACTGAAAAGCGATATAACCCTAACCTTATCCTAACCCTAAAACTAACCCCCTAACTAAACCCTAACATTAACCGTAACTTGTTCCGAACAGGAACAATTTTCCAACCAAAGAACATAAACACAAAGCACTACTTTGTAAATTAAATCACATGTGTGTCGCTCGCTCAATTAGGATTACAGGAAAACGGAAAAGTGATATATCACACTGTACAGCACAGGAACAAGTTTCCAATAAAAGAACAGAAACACAAAGCACAACTTTGTAAACTAATTCACATAAGTGTTGCCCTGTTCAATTATTATAACAGGAAAACTGAAAAGTGATATAATCCTAACCCTAACCCTAACACTAACACTAACCCTAACCCTAACCCTTACCCTTACCCAAACCCTAACCCTAACCTAACCCTACCCTAACCCTAACCCTAACCCTAACCATAACCATAACCATAACCCTAACCCTTGTTCCTACAAAGCACTACTTTGTAAACTAAATCACATGTGTGTCGCTTGCTTAATTAGGAATACAGGAAAACTGAAAAGTGATATATTGCACTGTACAGTACAGGAACAAGTTTGACGAAAGAACAGAAAAGCAAAGCACTACTTTGTAAACTAAATCACATGTGTGTGGCTCGCTCAATTAGCAATACAGGAAAACTGAAATGTGTCATGACTCATTGTATGGCACAGAAACAAGTTTCCATCAAAGAACAGAAAGCATAAAAAGCACAACTTTGTAAACTACTTCACATTCATGTTGCCTGTTCAATTATTATAACAGGAAAACTGAAAAGTGATATAATAACCCTAACCCTAACCCTAACCCTAACCCTAACCCTAACCCTAACCCTAACCCTAAGCCCCTAACCTCTAACCCTAACCTAACACTAACCCTACCTTAACCATAACACTTACCCTATCCCTACCCAGACCCTAACCCTAACACTAACCCCTAACCCTAACCTACCCTAACCCTAACCTAACCCTAACCCTAACCCTAACCTAATCCTAACCTAACCCTAACTTGTTCCTAACAGGAACAAGTTTCCAACAAAAAAGAACATAAATGCAAAGCACTATTTGTAAACTAAATCACATGTGTGCCACTCGCTCAATTAGGAATACAGGAAAACTGAAAAGTGATATACGCACTGTACAGCACTTCAAAAAGTTTTGAACAAAAGAACAGAAAAGCAAAGCACTACTTTTAAACAGAATGAAATATGTGTCGCGCTCGCTCAATTAGGAATTCAGGAAAACTGAAAAGTGATATAATGCACTGTACAGCACAGGAACAAGTTTCGAACAAAAGAACAGAAAAGCAAAGCACTACTTTTAAACGGAATCACATGTGTGTCGCTCGCTCAATTAGGAATACAGGAAAACTGAAAAGTGTTATCTCGCACTGTATGGCACAGAAACAAGTTTCCATCGAAAGAACAGAAACGCAATTTACACCTTTGTAAACTAATTCACATTTGTGTCGCCTGTTCAATTATTAAAACAGGAATACTGAAAAGTGATATATCGAACTGTACAGCACAGGAACAAGTTTCCATCGAAATAACGGTAACACAAAGCACATCTTTGTAAACTAATTCACATGCATGTCGTCCGTTCAATTATCATAAAAGGAAAACTGAAAAGTTATATATCACACTGTACAGCACAGAATCAAGTTTCCAACAGAAGAACAGAAATGCAAAGCACTACTTAGTAAATTAAATCACATTTGTGTCAATAGCTCAATTAGGAATACAGGAAAACTAAAAAGCGATATATCTAAATGTATGGCAAAGAAACAAGTTTTCATCGAAAGAACAGAAACGCAAAGCACAACTTTGTAAACGAATTCACATTCGTGATGCCTGTTCAATTATTATAACAGGAAAACTGAAAAGTGATATAACCCTAACCCTAACCCTAAGCCTCTAACTCTAACCCTAACCCTAACCCTAACACTAAAACTAACCTAACCTAAGCCCCTAACACTAATCCTAATCCTAACCCTAACCCTAACCCTAATCCTAACCCTAACTTGTTCCTAACAGGAACAAGTTTCCATCGAAAGAACATAAACACAAAGCACTACTTTGTAAACTAAATCACATTTGTGCCACTCTCTCAATTAGGAATACAGGAAAACTGAAAAGAGATATAACGCACTGTACAGCACAAGAACAAGTTTCGAACGAAAGAACAGAAAAGCAAAGCACTACTTTTAAATGGAATCACATGTGTGTCGCTCGCTCAATTAGGAATACAGGAAAACTGAAAAGCGATATATCTAAATGTATGGCAAAGAAACAAGTTTTCATTGAAAGAACAGAAACGCAAAGCACAACTTTGTAAACGAATTCACATTCGTGATGCCTGTTCAATTATTATAACAGGAAAACTTAAAAGTGATATAACCCTAACCCTAACCCTAAGCCCCTAACTCTAACCCTAACCCTAACCTAACACTAAAACTAACCCTAACCCTAAGCCCCTAACACTAATCCTAATCCTAACCCTAACCCTAACCCTAATCCTAACCCTAACTTGTTCCTAACAGGAACAAGTTTCCATCGAAAGAACATAAACACAAAGCACTACTTTGTAAACTAAATCACATTTGTGCCACTCTCTCAATTAGGAATACAGGAAAACTGAAAAGAGATATAACGCACTGTACAGCACAAGAACAAGTTTCGAACGAAAGAACAGAAAAGCAAAGCACTACTTTTAAACGGAACCACATGTGTGTCGCTCGCTCAATTAGGAATACAGGAAAACTGAAAATTGTTATCTCCCACTGTAAGGCACAGAAACAAGTTTCCATCAAAAGAAAAGAAACGCAAAGCACAACTTTGTAAACTAATTTACATACGTGTCACCTGTTCAATTAGTATAACAGGAAAACTGAAAAGTGATATATCGAACTGTACAGCACAGGTACCTGCTTCCATGGAAAGAACAGAAACTCAGAGCACAACTTTGTAAACTAATTGCCATATGCATTGCCCATTCAATTATTATAACAGGAAAACTGAAAAGAGATATATCACACTGTACAGCACAGGAACAAGTTTCCATCGAAAGAACAGAAACGAAAAGCATAACTTTGTAAACTAATTCACATACATGTTGCCCGTTCAATTATTATAACAGGAAAACTGAAAAGTGATATATCACACTGTACAGCACAGGAACAAGTTTCAAACGAAAGAACAGAAAAGCATAAAGCACAACTTTGTAAATTGATTCACATATGTGTCGCCTGTTCAATTATTAAAAGAGGAAAACTGAAAAGTGATATATCACACTGCACAGCACAGGAATAAGTTTCCAATTCAAGAACATAAACGCAAAGCACTACTTTGTAAACTAAATCACATGTGTGCCACTCGCTCAATTAGGAATTCCTGAAAACTGAAATGCGATATATCGAAATGTATGGCAAAGAAACAACTTTTCATCAAAAGAACAAAAATCGCAAAGCATAACTTTATAAACTAATTCACATACGTGTCACCCATTCAATTATTATAACAGGAAAACTGAAAAGTGATATATCGAACTGGAACCTGCTTCCATCTAAAGAACAGAAACACAAAGCACAACTTTGTAAACTAATTCACATTCGTATCACCTGTTCAATTATTATAATAGGAAAAATGAAAAGTGATATAACCCTCACCCTAACCCTAAGCCCCTAAACCTAACCCTAACCCTAACCCTAACCCTAACCCTAACCCTAACCCTAACCCTAACGCTAACCTAACACTAACATGTTCCTAACAGGAACAAGTTTCCATCGTAAGAACAGAAGCATAAAGCACAACTTTGTAAACTACTTCACATACGTGTCGCCCATTCAATTATTATAATAGGAAAACTGAAAAGTGATATATCACACTGTACAGCCCAGAAACAAATTTCCAACGAAAGAAAATAAACGCAAAGCACTACTTTGTAAAATAAATCACATGTGTGCCAATCGCTCATTTAAGAATACAGGAAAATTGAAATGTGATATAAAGCACTGTACAACACAGGAAGAAGTTTGAACGAAAAAGAACAGAAAAGCAAAGCACTACTTTTAAACAGAATCACATGTATGTTGATCGCTCAATTAAGAATACAGGAAACTGAAAAGTGTTATATCTCGCACTGTACGGCACAATAAAAAGTTTCTATCGAAAGAACAGAAACGCAAAGCACAAATTAGTAAAATAATTTACATACGTATCGCCCATTCAATTATTATAACAGGAAAACTGAAAAGTGTTATAACCCTAATCCTAACCCTAAGCCCCAAACCTAACCCTACCCTAACCCTAACCCTAAACGTAACCCTACCTAAACCTAACCCCTAACTCTAACCCTAACCTAACCCTAACTTGTTCCTGACAGGAACAAGATTCCACGAAAAAAAAGAACATAAATGAAAAGCACTACTTTGTAAACTAATTCACATGTGTTCCACTCGCTCAATTTAGGAATACAGGAAAAATGAAAAGTGATATAACACACTGTACAGCACAGGAACAAGTTTTGTACAAAAGAACAGAAAAGCAAAGCACTACTATTAAACGGAATGAAATATGTGTCGCTCGCTCAATTAGGAATACAGGAAAACTGAAAAGCGATATATGGAAATGTACGGCAAGGAAACAACCCTAACCTAACCTAACCCTAAGCCCCTAACCCTAACCCTAACCCTAACCTAATACTAACCTAACCTAACCCTAACCCTATGCCTAACCCTAACCCTAACCTAAGCCTAACCTAAATCTAACCTAACTTGTTCCTAAAAGGAACAAGTTTCCTACAAATGAACAGAAACACAAAGCACTACTTTGTAAACTAATTCACATTCGTGTTGCCTGTTCAATTATTATAACAGGAAAACTGAAAAGTGATATGACTCTAATCCTAACCCTAAGCCCCTAACTCTAACCCTAACTCTAACCCTAAGCCTAACCCTAAGCCCCTAACCCTAACCCAATCCCTAACCCTTACCCTAACCCTATCCCTAACCCTAACCCGAACCCTAACCCTAACTTGTTCCTAAAACAGGAACAAGTTTCCAACGAAAAAACATAAACACAAAGCACTACTTTGTAAACTAAATCACATGTGTGCCACTCTCTCAATTAGGAATACAGGAAAACTGAAAGACATATGACACACTGTACAGCACAGGAACAAGTTTCGTACAAAAGAACAGGAAAGCAAAGCACTACTTTTAAACGGAATTACATGTGTGTCGCTTGCTCAAATAGGAAAACAGGAAAACTGAAAAGTGCTATCTTGCACTGTACGGCACAGAAACAAGTTTCCATCGAAAGAAGAGAAACGCAAAGCCCAACTTTGTAAACTAAATCACATGTGTGTCGCTCACTCAATTAGGAATACAGGGAAACTGAAAAGCGATAAATCGAAATGTACAGCAAAAAAAGTAGTTTTCATCGAAAGAACAGAAACTCAAAGCACAACTTTGTAAACTAATACACATTCGTGTTGCATGTTCAATTATTATAACAGGAAAACTGAAAAGTGATATAACCCTAATCCTACCGTAAGCCCCTAACCCTAACCCTAACCGTAACCCTAAGCCTAAACCTAACCTTAACCCTAACTTGATCCTAAAACAGGAACAAGTTTCCAACAAAAGAACATAAATGCAAAGCACTACTTCGTAAACTAAATCACATGTGTGCCACTCTCTCAATTAGGAATACAGGAAAACTGAAAAGAAATATAACACACTGTACAGCACAGGAACAAGTTTCAAATGAAAGAACAGGAAAGCAAAGCACTACTTTTAAATGGAATCACATGTGTGTCGCTCGCTCAATTAGGAATACAGGAAAACTGAAAAGTGTTATCTCGCACTCTATGGCACAGAAACAAGTTTCCATCGAAAGAACAGAAACACAAAGCACAACTTTGTAAACTAATTCACATATGTGTCGCCCATTCAATTATTATAACAGGAAAACTGAAAAGTGATATATTGAACTGTACAGCACAGGAACCTGCTTCCATCGAAAGAACAGAAACGAAAAGCACAACTTTGTAAACTAATTCACATTCGTGTTGCCTGTTCAATTATTATAACAGGAAATCTTCTGAAAAGTGTTATCTCGCACTCTATGGCACAGAAACAAGTTTCCATTGAAAGAACAGAAAAACAAAGCACAACTTTGTAAACTAATTCATATATATGTCACCCGTTCAATTATTATAACAGGAAAACTGAAAAGTGATATGACTCTAATCCTAACCCTAAGCCCCTAACTCTAACCCTAACTCTAACCCTAAGCCTAACCCTAAGCCCCTAACCCTAACCCAATCCCTAACCCTTACCCTAACCCTATCCCTAACCCTAACCCTAACCTAACCCTAACCCTAACTTGTTCCTAAAACAGGAACAAGTTTCCAATGAAAAAACATAAACACAAAGCACTACTTTGTAAACTAAATCACATGTGTGCCACTCTCTCAATTAGGAATACAGGAAAACTGAAAGACATATGACGAACTGTACAGCACAGGAACAAGTTTCGTACAAAACAACAGGAAAGCAAAGCACTACTTTTAAATGGAATCACATGTGTGTCGCTCGCTCAATTAGGAATACAGGAAAACTGAAAAGTGTTATCTCGCACTCTATGGCACAGAAACAAGTTTCCATCGAAAAAACAGAAACACAAAGCACAACTTTGTAAACTAATTCACATATGTGTCGCCCATTCAATTATTATAACAGGAAAACTAAAAAGTGATATATTGAACTGTACAGCACAGGAACCTGCTTCCATCGAAAGAACAGAAACGAAAAGCACAACTTTGTAAACTAATTCACATTCGTATTGCCTGTTCAATTATTATAACAGGAAAACTGAAAAGTGTTATCTTGCACTCTATGGCACAGAAACAAGTTTCCATTGAAAGAACAGAAACACAAAGCACAACTTTGTAAACTAATTCATATATATGTCACCCGTTCAATTATTATAACAGGAATACTGAAAAGTGATATATCACACTGTACAGCACAGAAACAAGTTTCCAACAGAAGAACAGAAACGCAAAATACTACTTTGTAAACTAAATCACATGTGTGTCGCTCACTCAATTAGGAATACAGGGAACCTGAAAAGCAATACATCGACCTCTACAGCACAGGAAGTGCTTCCATCGAAAGAACAGTAACGAAAAGCACAAATTTGTAAACTAATTCACATACGTGTCGCCCGTTCAATTATTATAACAGGAAAAATGAAATGTGAATTAACCCTAACCTAACCTAACCCTAACCCCCTAACCCTAACCCTAACCCTAACCGTAAAGATAGCCCTAACCCTAACCCTAAGCCCCTAACCCTAACCCCAACCCTAACCCTAAGCCCCTAACTCTAACCCTAACTCTAACCCTAACACTAACAAGTTTCCAACGAAAGAACATAAACACAAACCACTACTTTGTAAACTAAATCACGTGTGTGCCACCCTCTCAATTAGGAATACAGGAAAACTTAAAAGTGATATATCTAAAAGGAGCCTTGATGGTGTTCAATCAGAAGATTGACCTCATGCAGGAGCAAATCGATACCCTATGGCAAAACACTCAACTTGGGTGTCAATGAAAATATGCTGGACTTGGAGTCACTAGCATATAACATGAGAATTTTTCCTGTGCTGCAAATCTGTCTAAACAATTGTCGAGCTATATTTTAGGTAATTGGACTGGAGAATTCGATACTATGATGGAGCAGCTGAGAGTGGCCATTGTCACAGTAAATTCTACCAGAGTGGACACAGGACTAGCCACAGGATTATCATCATGGATTGCTGCAGCCATGAATCATCTGAAGGAATGGGCGGGCATGGGAGCGTTATCAGGCCTTCTGGTGTTGGTCTCCTTGGTTTGCCTGTGGTATATATGCAAGATTAGAGTCTCACAACAGTGTGATGCAGCCATGATCATTCAGGCCTTTACAGCCATTGAAGCAGGACATTCTCCCCAAGCATGGTTGGATACCATAAAAAGCTAAAATGTTACACTCAGGATCCGAGGTGAGCACTGCACTCAGGGTCAGCTGCTTTGGACCCACAGAAGAGCATGTCTGATTGCATGCGGGTTGATGCCCCAGGTCCCGCCTCTGAGAAAAAGGTATCAGACGGGTCTGATGCTCTTTGGGTGGATGACACCTAAATGAACATCGGTACAAAGTCCCAATTTATTTCTAACATCAGAGATCAGACCTCTACTCTTGCCTGATGCGTCCAAAACAAAAAGGGGGAATTGTAGAGAGCTGCGGAATGCTATGCCTTAAAGATGGAGCTGGTTTCCACCTTCAACCTTCCCGATGGTGAGTGCTCTCTGTCATGAACAATTCCACATTTGGCTAAGGCTGAGGATCTGGCTTCCTTCCATGTATGTGGATCTATCTGCATTGCCCACGTGGCATGCCTGGGCTGGCTACCCAGAGGCTATTTAAGCTGTGGGCTGGCTTTCCCCAGGGTCAGATGATTGTTCAAGGTTCCTGAATAAACTGCATTGAAAAAAAAAAAAAAAAAAAAAGAAAAGAAACAATAGGTATTAAACCTAAAAAAAAAATAAATAAATAAATAAAAAGAAAATTTTAAAAATACAAAAAAAAAGTGATATAACACACTGTACAGCACAGGAACAAGTTTCGAATGAAAGAACAGAAAAGCAAAGCACTACTTTTAAACAGAATCACATGTGTGTCACTTGCTCAATTAGGAATACAGGAAAACTGAAAAGTGTTATCTCGCACTGTAAGGCAGAGAAACAAGTTTCCATCGAAAGAACAGAAATGCTTAGTTTCTTTAGATGCACAGGTGTTAGTGGGTTTGTCCTATTTTGTATGTCTATATGAGTGAGTATATACCATGTGTGTCTTTTTGCTTCTGGGACAACTCACTCAGGATGATCCTTTCCAGATCCCACCATTTACCTGCAAATTTCATGATTTCCTCATTTTTCATTGCTGAGTAATATTCCATTGTGTAGATGTACCACATTTTCTGCATCCATTCTTCAGTTGAGGGGCATCTGGGTTGTTTCCAGCTTCTGGCTATTACAAATAAAGCTGCTACTGAACATGGTTGAGCAAATTTCCTTTTTGTGTGCTTGAGCCTCTTTTGGATATATGCCTAGGAGTGGTATGGCTGGATCGTGGGAAGCACTATTCCTAGTTGTCTGAGAAAATGCCAGATTGATTTCCAGAGTGGTTGTACCAGTTTACATTCCCACCAGCAGTGGAGAAGGGTTCCTCTTTCTCCACAACCACTCTAGTATGTGTTGTCACTTGAGTTTTTGATCTTGGCCATTCTCATGGGTGTAAGGTGAAATCTCAGGGTTGTTTTGATTTGCATTTCCTAATGGCTAGTGAGGTTGAGCATTTCTTTAAGTGCTTCTCTGCCATTCGGTATTCCTCTACAGAGAATTCTCTGTTTAGCTCTGTTCCCCATGTTTTAAGTGGGTTACTTGGTTTGCTGCTTTTCAGCTTCTTTAGTTCTTTATATATACTTGATATGAGTCCTCTGTCAGATAAAGGGTTGGTGAAGATTCTTTCCCAATCTGTAGGAGATCGCTTTGTTTTGATGACGGTGTCCTTTGTTTTGCAGAAGCTTTTCACTTTCATGAGGTCCCATTTATTGATTGTTGCTCTTAGAGCCTGTGCTGTTGGAGTTCTGCTAAGCAAGAGAGAAGACCATAACTAAAATGTCTAATCCCCATCCGGAAAGGCAAAGAGGATGGACATCAGAAGAAGAAGAAAACAGGAAACAACCTAGGAACCTACCACAGAGGGTCTTTGAAAGCCTCTGCCCTACAGATTATCAAAGCAGAAGCTAAGCCTGATGGGCAACTGTTGGGCAGAGTGAATGGAATTTTATGTAAGAACTGGGAAAGAGTAAGAGCTGGAGAGGACAGGGTCTCCACAAGGAGAGCAACAGAACAAGAAAATTTGAACACAGGGAACTTCCCAGAGACTCATACTCCAACCAAGGACTATTCATAGAGATAACCCAGAACCCCTGCACAGATGTAGCCCAGGGCAGTTCAGAGTCCAATTGGGTTACATAGTAATGAGAAGAGGGGCTGCCTCTGACAAGAACTGACTGGCCTGCTCTTTAGTCACCTCCTCCTGAGGAGGAGCAACCTTACCAGGCCATAGTAGAGGACAATGCAGCCACGTTTGATGTGAACTGATGGACTAGGATAAGAAAGGAGAGGAGAACCTCCCCTATCATTGGACTTGGGGAGTGGCATGCATGCAGAGGGAGGAGGGAGGGTGGGATTGGGAGGGGAGGGAGGGGCTTATGGGGGGATGCAGAGTGAATAAAGTGTAATTGATGAAGAATTTAAAAAAGGAAAAAATAATAATTTAAGAACGTTAAATGACTTTCAAAAGTGGAGGAAAACATGGAGATAGTCAATTTACATGGAGCACGTCTCGCCCCTGGGGGCAATGGTCTCCTGAGCCTACTCAGACCTCGGACACCACCACTGCTAGTTCTAGAACCAATGCAGGATGTTCCAACGAGGGGGTTAAGGCTTCTCATAATATTTCCTATAAGCCCACACCTGTTTGTTTACATCCCCCATTTTTATTCATTATTAGCCAGATAGAGCCAAGTAATTGTAGTAATGATACTTGCTTTTTTGCACAATGCTGTAATGCTAGTAAATTTACTAGCTGGTTACTAACATGCCTCGCTGGGTGCCTGTGCCCATTGATGCCCTCACGCTATGACTCTCTTCAGACAGAAAAGGGATCTTGGAATTACAGCTGCCATTGTTACTGCCATCTCATTGGCGGCTGTTGGAGCTACCACCACTGCATTAGCCATGAGTCATACTGGGCAGACTGCTCAGACCCTGAATAACCTTTTAGCCAAGGTAGCTCATGCCTTAGATGTACAAAAAGGAATTAATGCTCAACTAAAAGGAGGTTTGATGGTGTTCAATCAGAGGTTTGACCTCGTGCAGGAGCAAATTGATACCCTATGGCAAATCGCTCAACTTGGCTGTCAGTGAAAGTATGCTGGACATTGTGTCACTAGCATACAACATGAGAATTTTCCCTGTGCTGCAAATCTGTCTAAACAATTGTCAAGCTATATTTAGGTAATTGGACTGGAGAATTCGATACTATGATGGACCAGCTGAGTGGACATTGTCACAGTAAATTCTACCAGAGTGGACACAGGACTAGCCACAGGATTATCATCATTGATTACTGCATCCATGAATCATCTGAAGGAATGGGCGGGCATGGGAGCATTATCAGGCCTTCTGGTGTTGGTCACCTTGGTTTGCCTGTGGTATATATGCAAGATTAGAGTCTCACAACAGCGTAATGCAGCCATGACCATTCAGGCCTTTACAGCCATTGAAGCAGGACAGTTTACCCAAGCATGGTTGGCTACCATAAAAAGCCAAAATGTTACGCTCAGGATGCAAGGCGAAGCACTGCACTCAGGGGTCAGCAGCCTTGGAACCAGAGAAGAGCATGTCTGAATGCATGCGTGTTGATGCCCCAGGTCCCGCCTCAGAGAAAAAGGTATCGGACGGGTCTGATGCTCTTTGGGTGGATGACACCTAAATGAACATCGGTACAAAGTCCCAATTTATTTCTAATATCAGAGATCAGACCTCTACTCTTGCCTGATGTGTCCAAAACAAAAAGGGGGAACTGTAGAGAGCTGTGTAATACCACGCCTGAAAGATGGAGCTGGTTTCCGCCTTCCACCTTCCCTATGGTGAGTGCTCTCTGTCACAAACAACTCCACATTTGGCTAAGGCTGAGGATCTGGCTTGCTTCCATGTATGTGGACCTATCTGCATTGCCCACGTGGCATGCTGAGGTTGGCTACCCAGAGGCTATTTAAAGTGGGCTGGCTTTCCCCAGGGTCAGATGATTGTTCAAGGTTCCTGAATAAACTACATTGAAAAAAATAAAATATAAAAAAAAAAATCCAGAAACACATCAAAAACATCAACCATCATGATCAACTAGGCTTCATCTGAGAAATTTAGGGATAATTCAATGTATAAAATTCAATAAATATAAACCATCATATAACAGACTAAAATGCAAAACCCACATTGTCATCTAAAATTTTCTATGCAGCATATTATGATCTTCTAATAAGTTCCAGAAGATTTTAAAAATATTTTACTTGGTAAGGTTAAAATATTGACATTATTCACTGTCAAATTTTAATAAATGTGAGTTAAGTGAATGAATAGAAACACAACCAATCAGAAGCATAGCTTTCCATTTTTGGATGTTGATATCAAACACATAGATAATACTACTATGCTCTGACCCTCTTACAGTGAGCCATGGATACTCCAATACTATAATTTCATACTTGGAGTTGTTACACAGAATGGTAAAGTTATATCCAACTTAGTTTCAGAACTTAAAATTTGAGTACTTTAGAACACTGCCCACTGTACTCATAATTACATGGCATTGTGATAAGATATATATATATATATATATATCATGCAAACATGTATATCTATATTTCAGTAAATATATATGAAGTAAAATAATATTATTAGTGGAATATGAAAATATGTATTTCACCTACTCAGATTTTCATGATGATCTCCATGTATTAATAAATATTAACATGACAGAGTTAGGCTTTGAGAAAATTGTAGTGACAGCATGTAAAATATGTATGATAATGAGATAAGAATGCTAGAGGCAGGCTCGGGAAAATTGTTTTCAATCTGACTTGTAAATTGGATTCATTTAAGGGATAAATTAGAGAATGAAATGTTAAAAGGAGAACACTTCTCAAAAGTATTGAATGGTTGTAGCCAGTGACTGCATAAGGTAGATTAATTTTTAAAAATATGAAACATTAAAATATATGAGTTATTTCCCTCACAATGATCTTTTCTAGATCCCACCATTTGCCTGCAAATTTCATGATTTCCACCTTTTTGATTGCTGAGTAGTATTCCATTGCATAAAAATACCACAATTTCTATACCCACTCCTACGTTGATGTACATCTGGGTTGTTTCCAGGTTCTGGCTATTACAAATAAAGCTGCCATAAACATGGTTAAAAAAAAAGAAAAAACGAAAGAAAGAACAAGCATAAAGCACAACTATGTAAACTAATTCACATATGTGTTGCCCTTTCAGTTATTATAACAGAAAAACTAAACAGTGATATATCACACTGTACAGCAAAGAAACAAGTTTCCAACGGAAGAACAGAAAAGCAAAGCAATACTTTGTAAACTAAATCACATGTGTGTCGCTCGCTCAATTAGGAATACAGGAAAACGGAATAGTGATATAACGCACTGTACAGCACAAGAACAAGTTTCCAACAAAAGAACAGAAGAGCAAAGCACAACTTTTAAACGGAATCACATGTGTGTCACTCGCTCAATGAGGAATAGAGAAAAACTGAAAAGTGATATATTGAACTGTACAGCAAAGAAACAAGTTTTCATCGAAAGAACAGAAACACAAAGAACAACATTGTAAACTAATTCACATATGTGTCGCATGTTCAATTATTATAACAGGAAAACTGAAAAGTAATATAAACCTAACCCTAACCCTAACCCCGTAGTCCTAACCTGACCCTAACATTAAACCTAACCCTAACCCTAACCCTAAACATTACTTTAACCCTAACCCTAACCCTAACCCTAACCCTACCTAACCCTAACCCTAAACCTAACCCTAACCCTAACCTAACCCTAACTTGCTCCAAACAGGAACAAGTTTCCAACGAAAAAAACATAAACGCAAAGCACTACTTTGTAAACTAAATCACATGTGTGTCACTCGCTAAATTAGAAATACAGATAAACTGAAAAGTGTTATCTCGCACTGTACGGCACAGAAACAAGTTTCCATCGAAAGAACAGAAACGCAAAGCACAACTTTGTAAACTAACTCACAAACATGTCGCCTGTTCAGTTATTATAACAGGAAAACTGAAAAGTGATATATCACACTGTACAGCACAGAAACAAGTTTCCAGCAGAAGAAGAGAAACGCAAAGCACTACTTTGTGAACTAAATCACATGTGTGTCGCTCAAAAATAGGAATACAGGAAAACTGAAAAGTGATAAATGGCACCATACAGCACAGAAACAAGTTTCCAAGGAAAGAACAGAAAAGCAAAGCACTACTTTTAAAAGGAATCGCATGTGTGTCACTCACTCAATTAGGAATACAGGAAAACTGAAAAGTGTCATCTCTCACTGTATGGCACAGAAACAAGTTTCCATCAAAAGAACAGAAATGCAATGCACAACTTTTTAAACTAATTCACATACATGTCGCCTGTTCAATTATTATAACAGGAAAACTGAAAAGTGATATAACCTAACCCTAACCTAACCATAACCCTAACCCCTAACCCTAACCCTAACCCTAATCCTAACCACTAACCCTAACACTAACACTAACTTGTTCCTAACAGGAACAAGTTTACCAACAAAAGAACATAAACGCAAAGCACTACTTTGTAAACTAAGTCACATGTGTGTCACTCGCTCAATTAGAAATACAGGAAAACTGAAAAGTGATATAACGCACTGTACATCAAAGGAACAATTTTCAAATGAAAGAACAGAAAAGCAAAGGAATATTTTTAAACGGAATCACATGTGTGTCGCTCGATCAATTAGGAATACAGGAAAACTGAAAAGTGTTATCTCGCACTGTACTGCACAAAAACAAGTTTCCATCAAAAGAAGAGAAAAGCAAAGCACAACTTTGTAAACTAATTCACATATTTATCGCCAGTTCAATTATTATAACAGGAAAACCGAAAAGTGATGTAACCCTAACCCTAACCATAACCATAACCGTAACCATAACCCTAACCCCCTAACCCTAACCCCAACACTAATCCTAACCACTAACCCTAACGCTAACCCTAACCCTAACCGGAACCCTAACCCTAACGCTAAGTTGTTCCTAATAGAAACAAGTTTCCAACGAAAGAACATAAACGCAAAGAACTACTTTGTAAACTAAGTCACATGTGTGTCACTCCCTCAATTAGGAATACAGGAAAACTGAAAAGTGATATAACACACTGTATAGCACAGGAAAAATTTTCAAATGAAAGAACAGAAAAGCAAAGCACTACATTTAAATGGAATCACATGTGTGTCACTTGAACAATTAGGAATACAGGAAAACTGAAAAGTGTTATCTCCCACTGTACGGCACACAGAAAAAAAGTTTCCATCGAAAAAACAGAAACGCAAAGCACAACTTTGTAAAATAATTCAGATCCATGTCGCCCGTTAAATTATTATAACAGGAAAACTGAAAAGTGATATATCACACTGTACAGCACAGAAACAAGTTTCCAACAGAAGAACATAAACGGAAAGCACTACTTTGTAAACTAAGTCACATGTGTGTCACTCGCTCAATTAGGAATACAGGAAAACGGAAAAGTGATATAACACACTGTACAGCACAGGAAAAATTTTCAAATGAAAGAACAGAAAAGCAAAGCACTACATTTAAATGGAATCACATGTGTGTCGCTCGATCAATTAGGAATACAGGAAAACTGAAAATTGTTATCTCACACTGTGCGGCACAGTAACAAGTTTCCAACAAAAGAAGTGAAACACAAAGCACAACTTTGTAAAATAATTCACATCCATGTCGCCCGTTCAATTATTATAACAGGAAAACTGAAAAGTGATATATCACACTGTACAGCACAAAAACAAGTTTCCAAAAGAAGAAGAGCAGCGCAAAGCACTACTTTGTAAACTAAATAATATGTGTGTCACTCACAAATTAGGAATACAGGAAAACTGAAAAGTGATATATCGCATTGTACAGTACAGGAACAAGTTTCAAACGAAAGAACAGAAAAGCAAAGCACTATTTTGTAAACTAACTCACATTTGTTTCGCTCGAAAATAGGAATACAGGAAAACTGAAAAATGATATATGGCACCATACAACACAGAAACAAGTTTCCAAGGAAAGAACAGAAAAGCAAAGCACTACTTTTAAACGGAATCACATGTGTATCACTCGCTCAATTAGGAATACAGGAAAACTGAAAAGTGACATCTCTCACTGTATGGCACAGAAACAAGTTTCTATCGAAAGAACAGAAACACAAAGCACAACTTTGTAAACTAATTCACATACATGTTGCCTGTTCAATTATTATAACAGGAAAACTGAAAAGTGATATAACCCTAACCTAACCATAACCATAACCCTAACCCTAACCCTAACCCTAATCCTAACCACTAACCCTAACCCTAATCCTAACCACTAACCCTAACCCTAACGCTAACTATTTCCTAACAGGAACAAGTTTCAAACGAAAGAATATAAATGCAAAGCACTATTTTGTAAACTAAGTCATATGTGTGTCACTCGCTAAATTAGGAATACAAGAAAACTGAAAAGTGTTATCTTGTACAGTACTGCACAGAAACAAGTTTCCATCGAAAGAACAGAAACGCAAAGCACAACTTTGTAAACTAATTCACATAAGTGTTGCCCATTCAATTATTATAACAAGAAAACTAAAAAGTGATATATCACACTGTACAGCACAGAAACAAGTTTACAACAGAAGAACAGAAACTCAAAGCACTATTTTGTAAACTATATCACATGTGTGTCGCTCGCTCAATTAGAAATATAGGAAAAATTAAAAGTGATATATCACACTGTACAGCACAGGAACAAGTTTCAAACAAAAAAAAAACAACAGAAAAGTAAAGCACTACTTTTAAACAGAATCACATTTGTATCGCTCGCTAAATGAGGAATACAGGAAAAATGAAAAGGGTTATCTCAAGACTGTAAGGCACAGAAACAAGTTTCCATTGAAAGAACAGAAAGCATAAAGCACAACTTTGTAAACTAATTCACATACGTGTTGCCTGTTCAATTATTATAACAGGAAAAGTGAAAAGTGATATAACCCTAACCTAACCCTAACCCTAACGCTAACTTGTTCCTAACCGGAACAAGTTTCCAATGAAAGAACATAAACGCAAAGCACTACTTTGTAAACTAAATCACATATGTGTCACTCACTCAATCAGAAATACAGGAAAACTGAAAAGTGATATATCGCACTGTGCAGCACAGGAACAAATTTCCAACGAAAGAACAGAAAAGCAAATCACTACTTAGTATACTAAATCACATGTGTGTAGCTTGCTCAATCAGAAATACATGAAAACTGAAAAGTGATATATCGCACTGTGCAGCATAGGAAAAAGTTTCCAAAGAAAGAAGAGAAAAGCAAAGCACTAATTTTAAACGGAATCACATGTGTGTCGATTGCTCCTTTAGGAATAAAGGAAAACTGAAAAGTGTTATCTCGCACTGTACTGCACAGAAACAAGTTTCCATCGAAAGAACAGAAACGCAAAGCACAACATTGTAAACTAATTCACATGGTTGTCACCTGTTCAATTATTATAACATGAAAACTGAAAAGCGTTATCTCGCACTGTACTGCACAAAAACAAGTTTCCATCGAAAGAACAGAAACACAAAGCACCACTTTGTAAACTAATTTTCATACGTGTTGCCCCTTCAATTATCATAACAGGAAACTGAAAAGTGTTATCTCGCACTGTAGAGCATAGAAACAAGTTTCCGTCGAAGAACAGAAACGCAAAGCACAACTTTGTAAACTAATTCACAAACGTGTCGCCTGTTCAATTATTATAACAGGAAAACTGAAATGTCATATATCGAACTGTACAGCAGAGGTACACGTTTCCATCGAAAGAACAGAAACGCAAAGCACAACTTTGTAAACTAATTCACATATGTGTCGCCAGTTCAATTATTATAACATGAAAACTGAAAAGTGATATAAACCTAACCCTAACCCTAACCCTAACCCTAACCCTACTCTAACCCTAACCTTCGCCTAACCATAACCATAACCCTAACCCTAACCTAATCCTAACCCTAACTTGTTCCTAACAGGAACAAATTTCCAACGAAAGAACATAAGCATAAAGCACTATTTTGTAAACAAAATCACATGTGTGCCACTCGCTCAGTTAGGAATACAGGAAAACTTAAAAGTGATATAACGCACTGTACAGCACAGGAACAAGTGTTGAATGAAAGAACAGAAAAGCAAAGGACTTCTTTTAAACGGAATCACATGTGTGATGCTGGCTCAATTAGGAATACAGGAAAACTGAAAAGCAATACATCGAAATGTTTGGCAAATAATCAAGTTTTCATCGAAAGAACAGAAACATAAAAACACAACTTTGTAAACTAATTCACATTCGTGTCGCCTGTTCAATTATTATAACAGGAAAACTGAAAAGTGATATAACCCTCACCCTAACCCTAAGCCCTGACCCTAACGCTAACTCTAACCCTAACCCTAACCCTAACACTAAGCCCCTAACCCTAACCTTAAGCCTAAGCCTAACATTAACTCTAACCTTAACTTGTTCCTAGAAGGAACAAGTTTCCAACGAAAAGAACATAAACGCAAAGCACTACTTTTTAAAACGGAATCACATGTGTGCCACTTCGCTCAAATAGGTATAAAGGAAAACTGAAAAGTGTTATCGCACTGTACAGCACAGGAACAAGTTTCCATCGAAAAGAAAAGAAAAGCAAAGCACAACTTTTGAAATCTAATTTGCCCGTTCAATTATTATAACATGAAAACAGTGATATAAAAACTAACCCTAACTAACAAACCCTTGCTAATCCTAACCCTAACTTGCTAACAGAAACAAATTTCCAACAAAAGAACATAAACTCAAAGCACAACTTTGTAAACTAAATCACATGTGTGCCACGCCAGTTCAATTAGGAATAAAGGAAAACTGAAAAGTGGTATAACCCTAACAGGAACAAAAAAAGAAAATAAAAAGCAAAGCACTACTTTTATACAGAATCACATGTGTGTCGCTCACTCAATTAGGAAACAGGAAAACTGAAAACTTGTTGTATGGCACAGAAACAAGTTTCCATCAAAGAACAGAAACTCAAAGCACAACTTTGTAAACTAATTCACATATGTGTTTGCCTGTTCAATTATTATAACATGAAAACTGAAAAGTGATATAACCCTAACCTAACCACCTAACCCTAACCCTAATTCCCTAACCTAACCTAACTAATAAGCCTAAAACCCTACCTAACCTAACACTAACACTAACACTAACCTAACCCTAACTTGTTCCTAACAGAAACAAGTTTTCAACGAAAGAACAGAAACACAAATCACTGCTTTGTAAACTAAATCACATGTGTGCCACTGGCTCAATTAGGAATACAGGAAAACTGAAAGTGATATAACACACTGTACAGCACAGAAACAAATTGCCATCAAAAGAACAGAAACGCAAAGAACAACTTTTAAACTAATCACATATGTGTTGCTCACTCAATTATTAAAACAGGAAAACTGAAAAGTGTTATATTGAACTGTATAGCACAGAAACAAGTTTCCATTGAAAGAACAGAAACTCAAAGCACAACTTTGTAAACTAATTCACATATGTGTCGCCAGTTCAATTATTATAACAGGAAAACTGAAAAGTGATATATCACAACTATACAGCACAGAAACATGTTTCCAACAGAAGAACAGAAACCTAAAGCACTAATTTGTAAACTACTACATACTTCACATACCCTAACCCGTTCAATTATTATAACAGGAAAACTGAAAAGTGATATATTTTACAGCACAGAAACAATTTTCCAACAGAAGAACAGAAGCATAAAGCACAACTTTGTAAACTAATTCACATTCGTGTTGCTTGTTCAATTATTATAACATTAAAACTGAAAAGTGATATAACCCTAACCCTAACCCTAAGCCCCTAACCCCCTAACCCTAACCTTAACCTAACCCTAACCTAACCCTAACTTGTTCCTAACAGGAACAACAACGAAAAGAACAGAAACACAAAGCACTACTTTTTAAACTAAATCACTAACTTGTTCGCTCAGTTAGAAATACAGGAAAACTGAAAAGAGAAACAAGTTTTCCATTGAAAGAACAGAAACACAAATCACTGCTTTGTAAACTAAATCACATGTGTGCCACTGGTTCAATTATTATAACAGGAAAACTGAAAAGTGATATAATAAACCTAACCTATCCCTGCCCCTAAAGAACTAAACCACAGTAAACTAAACATAGTTGCCCCTAATCCTAATTAAACAGGAAAACTGACCCTAGTGATAACAACTGTTGTAAACACGTTTCCATGAAAGAACATAAACGCAAAAGCACTACTTTGTAAACTAAATCACATGTGTGCCACTCGTTCAATTATTAAACAGGAAAACTGAAATGTGATATAACACACTGTATAGCACAGGAACAAGTTTCAAACAAAAGAACAGAAAAGCAAAACAAACTTTTAAACAGAATCACATGTGTGTCGCTAGCTCAATTAGAAAAGGAAAACTGAAATGTGTTATCTCAAAACTGTTCGGGCACAGAAACAAGTTTCCATCAATAGAACAGAAACGCAAAGCACAATTTGTAAACTAATTCTCAATCGCCTGTTCAATTATTATAACAGGAAAACTGAAAAGTGATATATCACACTGTACAGCAGAAAAACAAATTTCAAAAGAAGAACAGAAACACAAAGCACTACTTTGTAAATTAAAACACATGTGTGTCGCTCACTCAATTAGGAATACAGGGAAACTAAAAAGCAATACATCGAACTGTACAGCACAGGAACCTGCTTCCATCGAAAGAACAGAAACACAAAGCACAACTTTGTAAACTAATTCACATATGTGTCGCCCGTTCAATTATTATAACAGGAAAACTGAAAAGTGATATATCGAACTGTACAGCACAGGAACCTGCTTCCATCCAAAGAACAGAAACGAAAAGCACAACTTTGTAAACTAATTTACATACGTGTCGCCCGTTCAATTATAATAACAGGAAAACTGAAAAGGGATATATCACACTATAGAGCACAGAAACAAGTTTCCAACAGAAGAACAGAAACATAAAGCACAACTTTGTAAACTAATTCACATTCGTTTCGCCTTTTAAATTATTATAACATGAAAACTGAAAAGTGATAAAACACTCACCCTAACCCTAAGCCCCTAACCCTAACCCTAACCCTCACCCTAACCCTAATCCTACTCCTAACTTGTTCCTAACAGGAACAAGTTTCCAACAAAAAGAACAGAAACACAAAGCAATAATTTGTAAACTAAATCACATGTCTGCCACTTGCTCAATTAGGAATACAGGAAAACTGAAAAGAGATATAAGGCACTGTACAGCACAGGAACAAGTTTTGAACGAAAGAACAGAAAAGGAAAGCACTACTTTTAAATGGAATCACATGTGTGTCGCTCGCTCAATTAGGAATACAGGAAACTGAAAAGTGTTATCTAGCACTGTAAGGCACAGAAAGAAGTTTCCATCGAAAGAACAGAAACTCAAAGCACAACTTTGTAAACTAATTCACATATGTGTCGCCCTTTCCATTATTAAAAGAGGAAAACTGAAAATTGATATATTGAACTGTATAGCACAGGAACCTGCTTAAATTGAAAGAACAGAAACGAAAAGCACAACTTTGTAAACTAATTCACATACATGTCGCCGTTCAATTATTATAACAGGAAAACTGAAAAGTGATATATCACACTATACAGCACAGAAACAATTTTCCAACAGAAGAACAGAAACGCAAAGCACTACTTTGTAAAATAAATCACATGTGTGTCGCTCACTCAATTAGGGAATACAGGGAAACTGTAAAGCAATAAATTGAAATGTAAGGCAAAGAAACAAGTTTTCAAAGAAAAGAAAAGCAAAGCACAAATTTGTAAACTAATTCACATTCGTGTTGCCTTTTCAATTATTATAACAGGAAAACTGAAAAGTGATACAAAACTAATCCTAACCCTAAGCCCCTAACCCTAACCCTAACCCTAACCCTAACCCTAAGCCCCTAACCCTAACCCTAACCCTAACCCTAAACCTATCCCCTAAACCTAAGGCCCTAACCCTAACCCTAACAATAACCCTAAGCCCCTAACCCTAACCCTAACCCTAACCTAACCCTAACTCCTAACCCTAACTTGTTCCTAACAGAAACAAGTTCCAATGAAAGAACATAAACGCAAAGCACTACTTTGTAAACTAAATCACATGTGTGCCACTCGCTCAATTAGGAATACAGGAAAACTGAAAAGTGACATAACGCACTGTACAGCACAGAATCAAGTTTCCAACAGAAGAACAGAAATGCAAAGCACTACTTTGTAAACTAAATCACATGTGTGTCGCTCACTGAATTAGGAATACAGTGAAACTGAAAAGCAATAAGTCGAAATGTACAACAAAGAAACAAGTTTTCATCGAAAGAACTGAAATGCAAAGCACAACTTTGTAAACTAATTCAAATTCGTGTCGCCTGTTCAATTATTATAACAGGAAAACTGAAATGTGATATAACCTAATCCTCACCCTAAGCCCTAACTCTAACCCTAACCATAACCCTAACCCTAACCCTAAACCTAACCTAACCTTAACCCTAACCTAACCTAACCCTAACTTGTTCCTAACAGGAACAAGTTTCCAACGAAAAGAACAGAAACGCAAAAGCACTACTTTTTAAACTAAATCACATGTGTGCCATTCGCTCAGTTAGAAATACAGGAAAACTGAAAAAGATATATAGCACTGTATAGCACAGGAACCTGCTTCCATTGAAAGAACAGAAACGCAAAGCACGACTTTGTAAAGTAATTCACATTCGTGTTGCCTGTTCAATTATTATAACAGGAAAACTGAAAAGTGATATAACCCTAACACTAACCCTAAGCCCTAACCCTAACCTAACCCTAACCCTAACCCTACCCTAACTGTAACCCTTACCCTAACCCTAACCCTAACCCTAACCTAACACTAACTTGTTCCTAACAGGAACAAGTTTCCAATGAAAGAACAGAAACACAAAGCACAACTTTGTAAACTAATTCACATACATGTCACCCGTTCAATTATTATAACAGGAAAACTGAAAAGTGATATATCACACTGTACAACACAGAAACAAGTTTCCAACAGAAGAACAGAAATGCAAAGCACTACTTTGAAAAATAAATCACATGTGTGTCGATCACTCAATTAGGAGTACATGAAAACAGAAAAGCGATTTATCGAAATGTACAGCAAAAAAACAACTTTTCATCGAAAGAACAGAAATGCAAAGCACAAATTTGTAAACTACTTCACATTCGTGTCTCCTGTTCAATTATTATAACAGGAAAACTGTAAAGTGATATAACCCTAACCCTATCCCTAAGCCCCCTAACCCTAACCCTAACCCTAAGCCCCTAACCCCTAACAATAACCCCAACCCTAACCCTAACCTAACCCTACAGCCTAACCCTAAACCTAACCCTAACCTAACCCTAACCCTAAACCTATCACTAAACCTAACTCTAACCCTAACAGGAACACGTTTCCAACGAAAGAACATAAAAAGCAAAGCACTACTTTGTAAACTAAATCACATGTGTGCCACTCGCTCAATTAGGAATACAGGAAAACTGAAAACTGATATAACGCACTGAACAGCACAGGAACAAGTTTCGAAAGAAAGAACAGAAAAGCAAAGCACTACTTTTAAATGGAAACACATGTGTCGCTTGCTCAATTAGGAATACAGGAAAACTAAAAAGTGTTATCTCAAGACTGTACGGCACAGAAAACAAGTTTCCATAGAAGAACAGAAACACAAAGCACAACTTTGTTAAGTAATTCACATACGTGTCCGCCGTTCAATTATTATAACAGGAAAACTGAAAAGTGATATATGGAACTGTACAGCACAGAAACATGTTTCCAACAGAAGAACAGAAACACAAAGCACTACTTTGTAAACTGAATCACATGTGTTTCGCTCGCTCAATTAGGAATACAGGAAAACTGAAAAGCGATAAATCCAAATGTACGGCAAAGAAACAAGTTTTCATCGAGAAAGAACAGGAATAAAGCACAACTTTGTAAACTAATTCAAATTCATGTCGCCTGTTCAATTATTATAATAGAAAAACTGAAAGTGATATATCCCTAACCTAACCCTAACCTAACCTAACCTATCCCTAACCTAAACTAACCCTAACTTGTTCCTAACAGTAACAAGTTTCCAACAAATGACCATAAACATAAAGCACTACTTTGTAAACAAAATCACATGTGTGCTCACTCAATTAGAATACAAGAAAACTGAAATGTGATGCGACTCAATTGTAAGGCAAAGAAACAAGTTTTTTCATCAAAGAACAGAAACTCAAAGCACAACTTTGTAAACTAATTCACATTCATGTTGCCTGTTCAGTTATTATAACAGGAAAACTGAAAAGTGATAACCTAACCCAAGCCTGGCCTAACCCTAAGCCTAACCTAATCCCTAACCCTAACCTCAACCCTAAACCTAACCTCAGCACCTGCACTAACCCTACCCTAACCTATCTCTAACCCTGACCAAATGGCTAAGAACAAAGTTCTAAGGACTAAACCTAAGCTCGTACCCAACTTAAAACTAAACCAAAACGTGAACCTGATCAGTTATACAGGAAAACTGAAAAGTTTCTGAACAGCACAAAGAACAAGTTTCCAACATAAGAACAGAAAGCAAAGCACTAATTTGTAAACTAAATCACATGTGTGCCACTTGTTCAATTGGGAATACAGGAAAACTGAAAGTGTTATAATGCACTGTAATTACTATAACGGCTGAAAAAGTTTATCAACACAGAACAGTTTCTAAAAAAGCAAACGCCAAAACTTTGTAAACTAAATCAAATGTATGTGTTTCGTTCAATTGGAATAAAGAAAACTGAAAGTGTTATCTCCTATGTTGGCTGTACAGAAACAAGTTTTCATCAAGAACAGAAAAAGCATAAGCACAACTTGTAAACTAATTCATTACGTGTCATGGTTCAATTATTATAACAGGAAAACTTAAAGTGATATAACTCTTACCTATCCAACTGTACAAATACACAACCCCCCTAACACTATTTCTTCTTCAACCTATTCTTTACCTAAACCTGCTTAAGCCAAACGCGTAACCTGAACCACCACAAAGTACTACTTTTAAACTACATGTATTGTTGCTCGCTCAATTAGGAATACAGGAAAACTGAAAAAGTGATATATGTACTGTACAGCAGAGGAAC
This sequence comes from Meriones psammophilus, assembly GCA_036365155.1. Taxonomy (NCBI): domain Eukaryota; kingdom Metazoa; phylum Chordata; class Mammalia; order Rodentia; family Muridae; genus Meriones; species Meriones psammophilus. Next base: position 58,250 of record JAEOAE010002495.1, read on the forward strand.
AGGTTTGAACAAAAAAGAACAGAAAACAAAGCACTACATTGTAAACTAAGTCACATGTGTGGCTCAGCTCAAATGGGAATATTGAAAAAATATAGAGTGACATATCAAATCGATGCGACACAGAGCAGTTTCCATCAAAAAGTGCGAAGGCAAAGATTAACTTTGTAAACTAATTCCTCGTGTCACTTCATTCAAATAATAGGAAAGCTGAAGAAGTGATATAACCCTAACCTTATCCTAACCTAAACTAACCCACAATAAGCCTAACATTAACCTTTTGTTTCGAACAGGAACAGTTTCCAACAAACAACATACGACACAAAGCACTACTTTGTAAGCTAAATCACATACATGTATTATTTAGCTCGCTCGAATTAGGATTACAGGAAAATGGAAAGAGCGTGCTGCTCCTTTTCTTTTTAGCACAGGAACAAGTTTCGTAAAAGAACAGAAACACAAAAGCACAGCACCGACTAATTCCAAGTGTTGCCTGTTCGAATTATTATAACAGGAAAACTGAAAAGTGATATATACTGTGCTGAACAACAACTTTTTGAGCGGAAGAACAGAAAACTCAAAAACCTAACCTTTAACCCTAATTCAAATCGTTTCCCGTTCGACCTGTGTATAACGGGAAAAATGAAAAGCCTATCGCTGTACTGAACGAAACAACTTTAGGCGAAGAACAGCACAAAGCACAACATTGTAAACTAATTTCACATGTGTTAATCGCCCGTTCATTTTATTATAACAGGAAAACTGAAGAGTGATATATTGAATTTTACAGCACAGAGACAAGTTTCCAATGAAGAACAGAAAAGCCAAGCACTAATTTTAATCGGAATCACATGTTTGTGTCGCTAGCTCAATTGGGAATACAGGAAGCTGAAAAGTGTTACTCATTCATTTATGGCAAGTGACAAGTTTCCATCGAGAAAGAACAAGCAAAAAGCACAATTTTGTAAAGCTAATTCACATCGTGTTGCCTGTTCAATTATTATAACAGGAAAGCTGAAAGGTGATATAGCCTAACCTACTAAACCCCAGCCTAACCTAACACTAAGCAGCCAATCTCTAGCCTAACTATTTCTTCTTACTAACTCAAACTGGGCCTAATACTAACCTTCTTCTTGTTCTAACAGAACAAGTTTCCAACGAAAGAACATAAATGCAAAGCAATGTTTGTAAACTAAATCACATGTGTGCCACTGGCTCAATTAGAATCTAGGAAAACTGAAAAGTGATATAACGCACTGTACAGCACTTCAAAAGTTTTGAACAAAGAACAGAAGCGGAATGAAATAGTAATCGTGCTCAATTAGAGATGGGAAAGCTGAAGAGTGATATAATGCACTAGTACAGCACAGAGACAAGTTTGAACAAAAGAACAGAAAAGCAAAGCACTACTTTTAAGCGGAATCACATGTGTGTGCTCGCTCAATTAG